>JAEIFQ010000920.1:0-40852 GCA_018904025.1 Zaprionus vittiger
TTTATGAAAAATATTTTTTTTTTTATACTGATGACCCAAAGTTACATTTAAAATGACTCTAAGAGAATTATTGAATTAATATAATAAAAACAAGTAATATATGTAATATTACTTAAATATTTAAAAATGTAATAAACAACACATTTAATACACTTTCTACCTAGAAATATTTTTAATTCACAAAAACATAATTAGATAAAGTGAATATTCTGCGCAATAAACGTCCGCTGTTGAAAACATTCGCCTACAGCCGCTCTCCTTGATTCTCATACAAACGAGTGCCCAAGTTTCCATCGGTGCAATATAAATTTTGTTTAAAGTGTTTCTACATTGTGAAAAATACGATAACATGTCAGATACGGCAATTGCAGCATCCGCTTCTCCTGTGGTCGCTCCACAAACCCAAGTGGAGAAAAAGGTGGCCACTAAAAAAGCAGCATCTGGTTCGAAGGTAAAGAAGGTAGCAGTTCCACCATCACATCCACCAACTCAACAAATGGTTGACGCTTCGATTAAGAATTTAAAAGAACGCGGGGGCTCATCATTAATGGCAATCAAGAAATATATTGCTGCTACATACAAGTGTGATGCTCAAAAACTAGCTCCATTCATTAAAAAGTATTTGAAGACAGCAGTGGCTAACGGAAAATTGGTGCAAACTAAAGGAAAGGGTGCTACTGGTTCGTTTAAATTGTCAGCATCTGCCAAAAAGGAACCCAAGCCAAAATCTGCATCAGTAGAAAAGAAAACTAAAAAGGTGGCTCCACTGACTCCAGCTAAAAAGAAGAAAACATCTAACAGTAAGAAAGCCCAAGGTGTAGCTGATAAAAAGCCATCAAAGGTTGTAGCTACGAAAAAGTCTGCAGAGAAAAAGAAAGCAGAAAAGGTTAAGGCTAAGGATGCTAAGAAATTAGGAACAGTTAAAGCCAAGCCCACAACAGCAAAAGCAAAGGCAGGCGCAGCTAAAGCAAAAGCACCCAAACCAAAGACTGCAACTGCAAAGCCGAAAAAAACAGCTTCGGCATCATCGCCAAAAAAAAAGTGCAGTGAAAAAACAAAAAAATAAGTTTAAAGACTTTATTTTTACGTTACGGTTACAAATTTCAAGTTATGAAATTTTTATTCAATTACAGCCCTTTTCAGGGCTACAAATTTATGTTATTTAAAAGAGATACATTTTTCATATTTATCGACTAAATAAAAGACCCAAATGTTTGTTTTATCGTTCAAAACTAAAAATAATTGTCAGATTTAAAATTGCTACGTAAAGTGTACTGTACAAAAACCATTCATTATGCTTTCTTGAAATTTTAAAATATAAATTAATATATTAACCGCATATACACATAAAAACAATTTTAACTTCATGAACAAATATTTGTGGCCCTGAAAAGGGCCTTTTCATAGAAATCGTGATTTGCAGTGAGCTACAATTTACTTGGAGCTTGTGTACTTGGTAACAGCCTTGGTTCCCTCACTAACTGCGTGCTTGGCCAATTCACCAGGCAAGAGAAGACGTACAGCAGTTTGAATTTCGCGACTTGTTATTGTAGACCGCTTGTTGTAGTGAGCCAAACGGGAAGCCTCTGCAGCAATGCGCTCGAAAATATCGTTTACAAAGCTGTTCATGATACTCATCGCCTTAGATGAAATACCAGTATCAGGGTGAACCTGCTTGAGCACCTTGTAAATATAGATAGCATAGCTTTCCTTCCTCCTGCGCTTCTTTTTCTTGTCATTCTTAGTGATATTCTTCTGAGCCTTGCCAGCCTTCTTGGCTGCCTTTCCACTGGTTTTAGGCGGCATTGTTAGTTTTCACTCTCACAAATGATTCACTTCACAAATGTTTCTTTGTTGCAGGCACATCAAAATGCTTGATATTTATACTTTTGTTTAAGCAACGCCTTCATGTTAACATTTTGTGTATTGCGCATTCATTCATCCACCCTAAACTGAAAAAGTAGGTAGAAAAAAAAGTATAAATATAATCACCTAGCGTGCGGCTGTTATATTCATTCAATATTTGTGCGTGTGAAAAGTAATATTGTGAAAGAAAAGAAAAATGTCTGGACGTGGTAAAGGCGGAAAAGTGAAGGGAAAGGCAAAGTCGCGTTCCAATCGCGCTGGTCTTCAGTTCCCCGTTGGTCGTATTCACCGTTTACTTCGCAAAGGAAATTATGCTGAGCGTGTTGGTGCCGGTGCTCCTGTGTATTTGGCTGCCGTTATGGAATATTTGGCTGCTGAAGTTTTGGAATTGGCTGGAAACGCTGCTCGTGATAACAAGAAAACTAGGATTATCCCACGTCATCTGCAATTGGCAATCCGTAACGATGAGGAGTTAAACAAACTTCTATCGGGAGTCACCATTGCTCAGGGCGGCGTTTTGCCTAACATCCAAGCAGTGCTTTTACCCAAAAAGACCGAAAAGAAGGCTTAAAATCCCAAACTGAACATTTCGTGTACATAAACAAAACTACTTCAAACGTCCTTTTCAGGACGACCAAATATTTCTCTAAGAGATGATATTTTTCAATGGTAAAATAAAATATATGTTACTGATAACTTAATACACTATGTAACTTTCCGCGTCTCGTTTCTGATAATATGTGCCAAATATGTGTAAAACCGAAATTTCATATAAATTCAACGTCTAATTGCGAGACTTTTTTATATTAAACATAAAAAACGATAATAAATGAATATTTTTGTTCTCTTTTAAGGAATGCTTTGGTGGTCCTGAAAAGGACCGATTGGGTGTCTAGATTTTGAGTTTTTAAATATTCTTAACCGCCAAAACCGTATAGAGTGCGGCCTTGTCTCTTCAGTGCATAAACAACATCCATTGCCGTTACAGTCTTCCTCTTGGCGTGTTCAGTGTAGGTGACGGCATCACGAATGACATTCTCCAAGAACACTTTCAAAACACCACGAGTTTCTTCATAAATAAGACCAGATATGCGCTTAACGCCGCCACGACGGGCTAAACGACGAATAGCTGGTTTTGTGATGCCTTGGATGTTGTCACGCAAAACTTTTCGATGACGTTTAGCGCCTCCTTTACCCAAGCCTTTGCCACCTTTACCACGACCAGTCATTTTTCACTTTTATTTTTTACTTTTCACTTCACGAATGCCACTAACGAACTAATGCTCGCTTTGCCAGATGCGCTCATATTTATACGAAAAAACCCGAAAACACGAGGGAGTAGAAAGATATTTCTGCACTGCTCACACAATACCCGAGTCGCGTGGTCGTGACGAAGAAACGAGCAGAAATATGCTTTCCTTCTCTTTTTAACAACCCCCGGTTTTCCTATATAAATGATGCACGAATTGGTTTGGCGTTTATTGTGTTTTCAACAGTGAGTGTGTGAAGTGAACAAATTTTGAAAAAGTCATGGCGCGTACTAAGCAAACAGCTCGTAAGTCGACCGGAGGCAAAGCGCCTCGCAAACAGTTGGCAACTAAGGCAGCACGCAAAAGTGCTCCCGCAACCGGCGGTGTAAAGAAACCCCATCGTTATCGCCCCGGCACTGTTGCTCTGCGTGAGATTCGTCGCTACCAGAAGAGCACCGAGTTGCTAATTCGCAAGTTGCCGTTCCAGCGTTTAGTACGAGAAATTGCTCAGGACTTTAAGACTGATTTGCGTTTCCAGAGCTCTGCTGTGATGGCACTGCAGGAAGCCAGCGAGGCCTATTTGGTCGGTCTCTTCGAAGACACAAATCTGTGTGCTATTCATGCCAAACGAGTCACAATCATGCCCAAAGACATCCAACTGGCTAGACGTATTCGTGGTGAGCGTGCTTAAGTAACCACTAAGCATATAAAAGAAATCGGTCCTTTTCAGGACCACAAATATTTTCAAGAGAGACTAATATTTTTCGGTTTATGTAATTTATTAATTGAATGAGAGTACTTAACACTGATTATTAAATATATATTAAATGAGTCATAAAATATGTATACAAAGTATACTCGTATAATATACACATACACTAAGAAATTATAAGTTTACTATGTTATAATAAAAATTCATAAATTATTTGATAAAAAAAAAATTTGTATTATTTAACATCAATTTCTTTTATTTCATTCATTAAAAGCAATAATTTATTTACGTACTTTTGCTTTCAAATGTCGCATTGAAGTTGAAGAAAAATTCTTAAAATACTTAAATAACTTGATTATTTTCAATTTAACTTATAAAAAAACGATTCATTTTATATATATATTAAATATATGAATAAAGATGGCTTATATTAAAATAAACATCACTTTAACTACTATATTTAATTTTATGAGTAACTTTTCTATTGGTAGTATTAGATATCCAAAATGAGAGCATTTATACAACGAGGGGTCTGTTAAATCTGTGTTTAAAATTAAAATATAATAGTTTTTCAAAAACGTTTTGTTTTAGACGACTGAAGAATAAATGAAATATTATATATAAATGAAAACTAAATTGAATTTCAATTACTTTATGTTAAATAATTATAATTTTATGAAAAATATTTTATACTGATGACCCAAAGTTAAATTTAAAATGACTCTAGAGAATTATTGAATTAATATAATAAAAACAAGTAATATATGTAATATTACTTAAATATTTAAAAATGTAATAAACAACACATTTAATACATTTTCTTCCTAGAAATATTTTTAATTCACAAAAACATAATTAGATAAAGTGAATATTCTGCGCAATAAACGTCCGCTGTTGAAAACATTCGCCTACAGCCGCTCTCCTTGATTCTCATACAAACGAGTGCCCAAGTTTCCATCGGTGCAATATAAATTTTGTTTAAAGTGTTTCTACATTGTGAAAAAATACGATAACATGTCAGATACGGCAATTGCAGCATCCGCTTCTCCTGTGGTCGCTCCACAAACCCAAGTGGAGAAAAAGGTGGCCACTAAAAAAGCAGCATCTGGTTCGAAGGTAAAGAAGGTAGCAGTTCCACCATCACATCCACCAACTCAACAAATGGTTGACGCTTCGATTAAGAATTTAAAAGAACGCGGTGGCTCATCATTAATGGCAATCAAGAAATATATTGCTGCTACATACAAGTGTGATGCTCAAAAACTAGCTCCATTCATTAAGAAGTATTTGAAGACAGGGGCTAACGAAAATTGGTGCAAACTAAAGGAAAGGGTGCTACTGGTTCGTTTAAATTGTCAGCATCTGCCAAAAAGGAACCCAAGCCAAAATCTGCATCAGTAGAAAAGAAAACTAAAAAGGTGGCTCCACTGACTGCAGCTAAAAAGAAGAAAACATCTAACAGTTAGAAAGCCCATAGTGTAGCTGATAAAAACCATCAAAGGTTGTAGCTACGGAAAAGTCTGCAGAGAAAAAGAAAGCAGAAAGGGTTAAAGCTAAGGATGCTAAGAAATAAGAAACAGTTAAAGCCAAGCCCACAGCAGCAAAAGAAAAGGCAGGCGCAGCTAAAGCAAAAGCATCCAAGCCAAAGACCGCAACTGCAATGCCGAAAAAAAAGCTTCGGCATCATCACCAAAAAAAGTACAGTGAACACCAGTAAGAAAAGCAACAGTCGCGCGGCACGCGCTGTGGGGACCCCCCTTCGATGTAGGGGGTTAATTTGTTAAATTCATACACACACACATAGGCACATGCTTGAAATTTATTCCCAACAGATGGAGCTCGCGCTCCGCTTTCCCCCCCCCCCCCTTTTTGTGTTCCCAACCCCTCTTTTTTTTTTTCTCCTCTTTTTTCCTATCATCTTTTTTTTTTTTTTTCGATTTGATTGTAATTTAGAGAATAAGTAGATATAAGATATAAATAGATATAACTATCAGCTTAGTATATGTTAAAGTCAGAAAGTTGTATCTTTTATACAGCGCTTATAAATTGAGTTCAAAAATTTAATTATTGATTTGCGGGGGGCGATGGGCGTGGCACCCAACATTTGATCTGCGCCGAGTATATAGGAAACTTCATTCCAAATTTGGTGTCTCTAGCGTTTATAATAGCTGAGAACTGTGTGTTCATCTGGTCAGACGGTCATCCGGACATCCGGACAGACAGACGGACATGGCTCAATCGACCCGACTAGTGATCGTGAGCAAGAATATATATACTTTACGGGGTCTGCCACGCCTCCTTCTGCCTGTTACATACATTTGCACAAAGTTAGTATACCCTTTTTTGACCATTTTCAATGGTCGAAGGGTATAAAAACAAAACAAAAGTTTAAAGACTTTATTTTTACGTTACGGTTAAAAAATTTCAAGTTATGAAATTTTTATTCAATAATCCCTGCGGAGGGCAGTGCAGACCGGCTTCCTAGTCCGCGGCACGCCACTACCTAGGACTACCTAGACATGCGTCTAGACGTAGACCAAACACAAAGCGCAGCGATGGACTCGAGGGTCGGGGACATCGCCAGGATATGTGGCTCGCTGCTCGCCTCATGGCAAAAGATTGGAGCGCTGCGGGGTCTGTGGATACGACCTGGAGAGCATCCCACACTTCACTGCCTACTTCCCGGGTTCCGTGGATGAACCCCCCCACAGAGGTTCAGCGGCTAGTGGATTTCTGCCGCCTGCATAACAAGCCGCTTGTGATCGGCTGTGATGCTAATACGCATCACACGATCTGGGGAATCAGCGACGTCAACAAACGTGGTGACTCCCTTTTAGAGTATCTATTCTATTGTCAATTAGATGTTGCTAACATAGGGTGCAAACCCAATTTCATTAACGCCAATAGGGAAGAGGTTCTGGATCTTACCCTAGTCAGCAACTCTATTGTGAGTTCGCTTGTCAACTGGCGGATCACAGACGCAGCCACCTTGTCGGACCATCAGCACATCAGGTTCGACCTGCCTGGCCAAGTCGAGAACCGCCAGAACTCCTTCTGTCCCAAAAAGACTAATTCTGAATTCTTGAAAACCTCTTTTGCTTTTAAAACAGACTCGTTGATCAGCAACCCAAAATCTATCAGTGAGATAGAACTTGCTGCCAACCTGCTTCAAGATCTGCTAATCACATCCTTTGAGGACAGCTCTGTCAGGAAGACCTTAAACGTCAACCCTGGTGGAACGAGGATCTCTCTGCACAGAGAAGGAAGGTTAGAAATACATTCAACAGGGCCAGATCTAACCGTGTCAGAGGGGACGTCTACAGGGACGCTTTCACTAACTAAAACAAAACATTAGACGTGCGAATCGCGATACGTGACGCACCTACTGTGGTAGCATTGAGTCGCTGCCAGAGGCAGCGAGATTCCACAAAGTATTAGCTAAAGGGTCGTCTAATGGGATAAAGAGATAAAGAAAGAGCACATGGTTCTTTCACTCAAGATCGCAGGGAAGCACTTGATCTTCTACTACAAGTCCACTTCCCAGGATCGGTGGCGAACCCAGATCTATCCAGTCACGATGACGCCATCATGTCACCGGACTCACGTGGGTCCAGTCTATCAGGAACCATCTTCGACCCTGAAAAGGTCAAATGGGCTGAAAATTCCTTCGCTCCGTTCAAAGCCCCAGGGGGCGATCAAATCTTTCCAGCTCTTCTACAAAACAGCCTGGATCATATTCTTGATCCGCTGGTCGGCCTTCTTAGAGCTAGTCTCACTTGGGGTTACATACCCATCTCTTGGAGGAGAGTCAATGTGGTATTCATTCCCAAACAAGGGAATCGTCCCCCTGATCAGCCTAAGTCATATCGGCCGATCAGTCTTACATCCTTTCTGCTTAAGACAGCGGAAAGGCTCGTAGACCAGCACATTCGGTGCTCTCTGCTGAAAACATATCCTCTGCATCCCATGCAGTTTGCTTATATTGCCGGAAGATCGACGGAGGTTGCTCTCCACAAGCAAGTAGGTAGAATCGAAAGAGCCTTCATATCCATGAACATAGCTCTGTGCTCTTTTCTTGATATAGAGGGTGCTTTCGATAATACCGGCTACGGGTCTATTTCTGCTGCGCTGGAGCGCAGAAATATCGCCCGTCCCCTAATCCGATGGATTGATGCAATGCTCAAACACCGCACTATTTCTTCTACCCTGGACTTCACGACTGCTTTGATTAGTGCGGTTAAAGGGTGTCCCCAGGGTGGGATCTTATCCCGCTTACTCTGGTCTTTAGTAGTTGATGAACTACTTAGTATTCTTGCAGAACAGAACAGAGTTGATGCAATCAGCTCTGAACACGGTTAGCAGATGGTGCGAAGATGTTGGTCTTAGCATCAATCCACAAAAGGCAGTTATCGTTCCCTTCACTAAGCACTATTCCGTTGACATAGGTCAATCGCACATTGGCGGCTCTCCTGTGGGACTTTCCAACGAGGTTAAATATCTAGGGGAAATATCTGGAACTCCCAACTCATGCAACTTATGCCATGTGGGCCTGCAAATGATTCTTTGGTTGAATCTGGGGGCTCAAATCCTGCGCAATTCGGTGGTTATTTGAGATCATGGTAAGACCCATCGTCACCTACGCTGCTATTGTGTGGTGGCCAAAGGTTACGCAGGTCACTGCCATCAAGAAATGCATTGAATTGCATAGGCTGCTTTGCCTTTCTTTGAAGTGTGCACTTCGCACATGCCGAAATCAATCTTGAATCTGACTCCGCTGCACATCCAAATAAAAGAAGTGGCTGCTATGAGCCTTCTTAGAATAAAACTCCAATCTGGGCTTCTAGATACCGAATCAGGACATGCTAGACTAATCAACGATATTTATGGCTTAGAGATCTTCACTAGATTAGATTCCATGACCAAGGAACTCAAACTCAAAAATGAACCATCTGCTGTCGTCTTATCTTTGAGAATGGGATCAGAGGAGCGAATATCTACATCTTCTCGGACAGCCAATCTGCCATACTAGCCTTCTCCTCAAAAAGAGTAGGTTCGCGTATGGTGGCTGACTGTTGGAACTGCCTCCAGAGGCTATCCAATAGAAACAAAGTTACCCTCCTATGGGTACCTGGACACTCCGGTTTCCAGGGCAAAGAGCTAGCGGATGATCTAGCGAGGGTTGGGTCATCAGCCCCTCTGCATGGCCCTGGACCCTTCAACTATCTCATCCCGAACGCCATTGGTTCTTTCAACCAGAGATGAGGCAGGTTAAGTGAAGAACAAATCTACTCTCTAGAAGAGACCACCACTTGGTGAACTATTTATCACCTTACGAAAATGCGTCTGTCCTCGGATGCAGAGTGCAGACTCTGTAATGAGGACGGCAAAACCAACAATCACATCCTATGTGATTGTCCAGCCTTGGTATAGATTAGGAGGAAACATCTGCACGGGGAAATCGCAGTTCCCGAGCACATTAACCGTTCCTCGATGAAAGACCTGTTATGCTTAATTAGGGAAGCAGAACAGCTTTTGTCAAGAAAGGGAGAGCATTATAGGTACAAAAGACGGCGGGGAGACTCTCTTTTTCAAATAATAATAATAACTAACGTTTAGAAGTTCAGTCATCTGGTGTCTTGTTTATCAAATGAAGCATTGGGTGTAGTTAAGCCGTAACAGTTAACGGATTGTAACTAACCTTAGACCATGGCAAGCATCAAAGCAGTACACGTCAATAAATGTCTTATATTCTTTGACACTGGTTGCTTCATCTTTTCCGAAAAATAAAGAGGAAGGGAATCTACTAGATTAACATTCTAGATTGACGAAATGTTACACCTATGTTTTATCTCCGATCCATGTAGAGTGAATCTAAACAACAATCTTCCTTAAGATTCTTACCACCGTAATCTTGAAGTTACTTTTGATTATGGCGCATGTATTCTATAAATTCAAAAACTGTGTAATTGTGTACGCTGCTTTAGAAAAGCAGATTTTAACTTATTAAATATGCTTATTTCCCAATCAGGTCGGAACTGTATTTGTCGACTGATATTTCAGTACCAACCAATATTTTTTATAACACAATTAACTCCTTTTTTGATATTTGTGTTCCGTGCTTTTATCCAACATCCTCGAGTAAGCTGCCATGATTTACAAGAGAGTTGTCACAGTTAAAAAATTTAAAGTCAAGCCTTTTTAAAAAATATAAAACCAATAACTGGCCTTCATCATTTTCTCGCTTCTTAAGCGAGCGGCCTGATTTTACAGTCTTTATCGTAAAATGTTATAAGAATTATTTAAATCGTTTGTAAGGCTTAGTTTTTTCAGAACCCCAAACAGATTATAGTTTTGTTGACCCGAAGCGTAAGTCTTCCGCATTTCCAACTAAATTAACGTTTGTAAATGCTAGTGCAGATACCGTCCAAACCCTGGCCTATTTGTTTGCAAAATTTTTAAACGACTTAATAACCTTCTACACATGGTACTCACTTTTATCCATACAACAATCCAAGTTCGAATGGTATCTTATCTCCTATTCTAAAAGAAAGCTCACTTGGCAATGATCTTTATTTAATTAAGCCAGTTTTCTCACCAGGCCCTGACGTTATTCCCGCTTGTATTCTTCGGTTCTATGCCATCTCCGATCATCCAATATCATTCCATGGATTTTGTCGACGATTTCTGGCATGACGACCTCTTTTGGGCGACCTGAACGTTCGGCATCACTTGTACTGGTACGACCACAACGGAACTCAGTAAACCATTTCTTAACCATTGAAATTGATGGTGCAGAGTCCCCATAATATTTATCAAGTCTTTCCTTGGTTTCGGTGATGGATTTTTTACGCAAGAAATAATGCTTAATTAGCACACGAAATTCACTTTTTTCCATTTTCGTTAAAATTCACGAGATCGTCTGCTTTCAATGCCTATAAAACGCAAACCAAAAAACGCAGCTTTCTCAAAATTTTACAGTCAGCTGTTAATCGATAACTGCTGACAGGAGCAGTATTTAGAGCAGGTGCGCGGCAAATACAAAAAGTCACGGACTTATCAAACGACCCTCGTATTTTCGCTGGCCTTAGAAACTTTAACTATTCTTTTATTATTCCCCTGCTTAAAAAGGGCAACAAGTCTGATGCAATTAATTACACAGCCCCACAAAAAAAGTAGTGTCATGATTTGGGTATGCCGCATATGCAGTCATATGTATTTTGGGTCGCTGAATCCGAATCCGGGGTCAGAAATTCTCCATCACGTCTGAATTTCAACCTAACCTCAAAAAACTGAAAAACCTTTGGATATCCCCCAAAAGATAGAGAATCCTGATCTGAGCATGTAATATATGTTTTAACACGCAAAATATTAACCGCAGACGTGTGAAGACGTGTTTTTATCGAGCTTCGTAAAAAGTCGGTTGATTACTGAAGTGATTCCTTAATAATATAAAATAAATATATAATCCGAAACCGAAAGAGACGCTCTGTGCAATGCAAGATCGCACAAACATATATTGTGATTTATTTATTTTAATTTTATTTAAATAATAACAATAATTAAATATTAAAACTATGAGCCAGACACTCGCGCTCAGCGTCAGCGTGAGCAAGACGATAGCCTGCTCCTTATTTAACGAAGCAACGCGTACTTTTCCTATGTCTCCGCGCCAACTGCAAATGCAGACATCGTGCGGTCAATAACCCATACCCGACGAACCTTTGCTTACCAACAAATCAAGAAAGAGAGCGCTTGTGCTCTCCCGCACTTCTAGTTCCGACACAAATCCCGCTATCTCCAACAACAACAACTGAAGCAATATCAACTGCCCGCTCAATTTCGTCGTTGGCTGCACCCGCTCTCGCTCTCACTGAGTCAGCGAAAACAAAGTGCAAGAACCAAACGGTAATGCTGCACTACAAGCAAAACAAAACGCAAACAATAATGTTGGATCGACCTTATAGACTGGAATGGACCGCTACATTACAATCAAGAGAAAACTTAGCCCTAAAAATTCCGAAGCAAGAAACAAGCTGAAAAATATACGCGACAATACCAACTAGATTAATAATATAGCGCCCGCAAATACCAATAGATTCGCTTTGCTGGCAGATACCACTGAGGAATCGCCACTGGAACCCGTCGATAATGAACCGAAGAAAATAAAACCTCCCACAATTTACCTTCGCAAGAAAATGCTTGTATCCCAACAACCTAAATAAATAATGGCTACCTTACGCATAGCTACGTAGATCGCCAATGGCGTCTCACAGCGCAAACTTGAGCTATCTCAATTTCTACACGAGAAGCACATCGATGAAATGCTTCTTTAGGAAACTCATCTTACAAGCAAATACAATTTTCAAATGAGAGACTACCACTTCTATGGTACAAATCACCCCGATGGTAAAGCACACGGTGGGACCGGCATACTTATAACCACTTTTACGAAGAGTTTACTGAAAATCATCTTCAGGCCACATCTATCAACATACAGCTGGAGGACAACACTCACCTTGTAATGTGCGGGTGCTCATTAATAAAACGATGGTTTTTAAACTAATAATATATTTATTTAAGGGCATCCGTACACGTTTGTGGTTGATGATCAACTGCCTTGCCAACTTAATATCCAGTGTTATATACTACGTAAATCTAACAGTGTTGCTTAACTTAACTAACTCCTTACATGCTTTTTTTTTTTTTTTTTTTTTTCAATTAAAATTAATTAGCGGGTGGACCAGTCTATTTCACTAAAACGCTGAGGTGGTCGCACTGATCGACCACTTCTTGTTTGATAGTATACGTTTGGATTTTCAGTATCAGTATCTGAACTAGATGCAGTAAAATACTGATCTTCTGAATCACTTAATTATACCAACATGGGATCATTGATAGATTCATTTCCCGTTTCTATTGTATTTGTATTTTCGTTTTCATCATTAATTATTTCAATTTCAGGTAGTACATTTTGATTATTGTTATTAAATTTTATATTGTTTCATAGGCTAAATCACTAGCATTAAAATCCTTATTATTAGTTTTAGCAATGAAGCGTCTATTCCTTCGATAATGATTATTGAAACTATCTTTTATTATATAAGACCGATTATTTACTACGCCAACAATTTTCCCATAATGCCATACGTTTGAATTTTTTTTAAATATAACCAAATCACCCATGTTCAATTCGGCTAGTGACTTTGCATTGCGGTCGTAATAATACTTTTTCTTTTCCTTTTTTTATTTTTAATTTATTTTGAATGTCTTCTTCACTTAAACTATTCCTTTTTAACAGTGACTCTGATATAGGGAGTTTAGTCTTAACAAGTCTACCGAAAAACAATTCTGCCGGTGTAAGTTTCATGCTACCAAGTGGTGTGGTGTTATATTCTAATATTCTGTATTGAAAACTTTCAACATCATTCGCTTCATATCACCGTTTTAATATATTTTTGACAATAGCTACGCCCTTTTCCGCTAAACCATTGCTTTGTGGGTATCTTGGACTTGAGAATTTTAGTTCAACATTATATTTACAAGAAAATTCTTTAAATTCTGCTGACCCAAATGGACTGTTATCACTTCTTATAATGGTAGGGTAGCCAATTCTATCAAATATTGATTTCAAAACTTTTATTATATGTCCCGATGTTTTGTTTTGTAATTTTTCAGTTTCTACAAAGTTTAAGTACGAGTCAATTAAAGCAATATAGTCGCGATTTGCAAATTCAAATAAATCCATGCCTGTTACTTGAAACGGATAACTTGGTAACTTTTCTTGCACCAACGGTTCTTTCTGATTACTGCGCCGAAATTTCTCACATACACTGCAGGATTCTACCATTTTTTTAATTTGATTGTTCATGCCTGGCCAATAATAGAGCATTCTTGCGCGCGCGAGGCTTTTTTCTATTCCTAGATGGGGCTCATGTAACCATTTCGACACTTTGTTTTGCATTTTTGATGGTATAACTACTCTGTGATTCCAGAATAATAAACCATTTTCAAAATGCAATTCCGATTTTAAAGCATGAAATTTCTTGCCCAAATCATCAAGATGATGATATCCCGGCCACCCTTTCTCAACAACAGAAGCAATGCGATTATATTTTTCATCTTCTTCTAGGCTCCGACGATAAATATCATAGTTGTCTTGTGTTACACAAATTGATTTAATAACTGAATGAATGACTCCAGATAAACCTTCAATCTCTGAAATGTCTGATAATTGAGCTCGTGATAGTCTGCAACTAACATTTCCTTTCCCGGCTTATATACAATGTTTATTTTAGGATATTTCAGTAGCGACATGAACATACGCTGAAGCCGCATAGTAACATCATCTATATCCCTCAAAACTAAAGTCTCTAATGGTTTGTGATCACTTTCAACAGTAAACTCTCGTCCGTACAAAAAGAAATGAAAACGCTGACATGCAAACACAACCGCTAGTAATTCATTTTCTAGTTGACACCATTTTTGCTCACTGCAACTCAGAGTGCGCGAAGCAAATGCTACTGGGTGCCCGTTTTGGATTATTACACAACCCAATCCATCCTTTGATGCGTCTGTTTGAACAATTACTGGTAGCTTGGGGTCATAAATTATCAATACTGGCTCTGCAGTTACAGTTCCTAATAAGTTTTCGAACTCTCTATCGTGTTCTGCCGTCCAAACAAACTGTACATTATTCTTGGTTAAGTTACGTAAATTGGCTGATTGCTTTGACAAATTTGGAATGTATCTAGATAGGTATTTCAGAAGACCTAAAAACCGCAATACATCCGATTTGCTTTCGGGTTTTTTCATCTTTAAAATTGCATCCCGATATTTTATATTTGGTTTAATTTTTCCTTCCGATATAACGTTTCCCATGAACTTAATTTCTGAACAACATTATTGAATTCTGTCTGGATTAAATTTTACACCATTTTCTCGTGCTCTTTTCATAACTAAATCAATAATTTTATCATGTTCATCCTTATTATCTGCGCAAATAGCAAGATCATCAAAATATACCATGACTCCAGGTAAATCACCAAAAATACTAATCATTTTCCGTTGAAACATTTCTGGCGCACAGTTTAGGCCAAATGGTACTCTATTGAATTTGAATCGTCCAAAAGGAGTCATAAAAGTTGTTAAGTCCGAGCTAAATTGATCTAATTCCATGTGCCAAAATCCACTACTTAAGTCAAAGACCGAAAAGATTCGTTTACCCGATAATTTTGACGTTAAGTCATCAATAGTAGGAATGAGAAAATGTTCTCGTTTAATGCATGAATTTAGCGGCTTCGGGTCCAAACAAATGCGAAGTTTACCATTTGGCTTTTCAATTATTTGCAAGTTATTCACCCAGTCAGTTGGATAGTCTACCCGTGAAATGGTATCATCCTGTAGCATTGTATCAAGCTCAGCTTTTAGTTTATCTGTTAATGAACTCGGTATCCGTTTCTTATAATGTAGCACTGGTTTTGCATCTTTAATTAACTGTATTTTGAAGCTTCCCGGGAATTTGCCTATTCCATTAAACACATCCTTGTATAACTCTATAGCAGAGTCTCTTTTTCTATCCTGGTCTTTTATACTATTCACATCTAATCGTTTGATTTATCCCAACATTTCACACGTTTCTAACCCAAGTATTGGTTCACAGCTATCAGCCACTATAACAAAGTTAATAGATTGTTCAGTTTTTAATTTTAAATCATAACAAGGCAACTTTACTTTTCCATGAATATTAATTTTGTTACCATTATAATCAAAAACAGAAAATTCATGTGGTTCAATATTAAACTTAAGATTTGTTGATTTTTTAAGTCTTCAAGTAATTTTAATTGGACACAGTTTACATCAGATCCGCAATCAAGCTTAAACCTTACTATCTTCTCTTCTATCTGATATTCTTTGGTCCACCGCTTATGTTTTAATCCTATAGAGTTTATTCTAAAATGATTCTTATTAAATTTTAATTTATCACCGTACCCGTCGATTTTTTTACCTTTTTGTTGTCTGTTCCCTGAACCCACCATTGTAGCTCCATTTTTGTTCTTCTTTTCGAATGCTATCTTCGCTTCATGTTGTTGATTCTTCTGCTTTCCGCACATTCGTTGAAAATGGCCCTTCTTCTCACATCGATGGCACGTAATATCCTTTGCTTTGCATTCATCTTTATGGCCAAATTTCCATGGTCCCCCGCAGTTAAAGCAAACACGATTAATTGCGTTAATCGTTGCTTCATCCTCCTTTATGCTGTTGATAACCTGCTTGCCTTCTAGAATTCCTTTGTGAATGTTCGCTGCCTCATATGCTTTACAAGTTTCAGTAACTTTTGACAGCTGCTCATCACGCCCGTCCAGTAATTTTAGCTGCAGTTTTTTATCCTGGACTCCAATGATGAGACGATCGCGCAGCATTCGGTCTTCGTACGACTTGCCACACTCACAAATAAAATTGCAATGACGTACTTGCTCCCGCAACTGAGTCTCAAATTCACTAAATGGTTGTCTCTCCTTTTGTGCTATCATATTAAATTTTTATGACTCCATTGCCGTGTTTCTTTGTGGCAGACAAAAATCATCAAATTTTTTTAACACCTCTTCAATTTTCCGCTGCTGAACGTCACCATTCATGGTAGTTGTCCCAAGCATCGAATCCTGTGTACCATCATTTGGGTACAACGTGTTGTAGATCTGCGACCCTTTTCTGCCCACCAGCCACAAGAAGTTTGCAATTTTGGTCTTCTCCGGTTCCGAGGATTTTCCCGTAGCAATAAGATACATTATGAACTCTTGCTTCCATGTTGGCCATTCCGTCGCTATCATGCTGCAATCCAGCTCTCTGATTGCCCTTTCACTCGTGGTCATTGTTTATTTGTACTTTGCAAATTGAACTCAGTGTTGATTTTGCTTGACTTTGTGCTGCCCTGGTATATATCGATTGTTGAACTAGTTTGTCAATATCGATGGATACTCACTGAGTATCGATACTTTTTCTCTGTATGTATATATACATGTGTTTTTCTGTATAAGTATGTATTTGCAAATGTATGTACACCGCTTAAATTCACTGTTCATCGTTAACTTTATATTAATTCACCTTTAATCAGTTTTTCGTTTTGATGTTCACACCTTCTGACACCATGTAATGTGAGGGTGCTCATTAATAAAACGATGGTTTTTAAATTAATAATATATTTATTTAAGGGCATCCGTACACGTTTGTGGTTGATGATCAACTGCCTTGCCAACTTAATATCCAGTGTTATATACTACGTAAATCTAACAGTGTTGCTTAACTTAACTAACTCCTTACACACCTCACACTAGCGGCCGTAAACTGACCCCCATTTCACAGTTTTTGAAGATCAATTCCTGGATTTCTTCCAAGCACTGGGGTTACACTTCATTGCAGCAGGCGACTAAAACGCTAAATATACTCACTGGGGATTGCGCCAACCCAAAACTCAAAACTGAATCTGATATTGAGAGCTGCACAGGTACACTGGAATTCATTCTTACGGCAGCAGCTCAAGCTGCTACACGACGCTTACATAGAGAAAATAGCCAGAGGAGGAACACGCTCAGCGCCGATACATAGAGCAACTTTTTCCAACAGGCACAAAACATAGGTCACTGTGGAGAGCCCACGCAACTGTTCGCCCATCGACTGAAACCGTTTTGCCGATAAGGAATCCCTCAGGCGGCTGGGCCCGTAGTGATGCAGACAGAGCCACCACATTTGTCGCTCACCTACAAAATGTATTTACGCCAGACGGGGCTTCTGGCACTTTCGCGCTACCCCCCACACCCGTTTACTCCCACCAGCAACACACCTCAATTGTATTCCGTCCAAATCAAATAACTAAATTTGTTAAAATCTCAGCCCGAAAAAATCCCCTGGAAATGATCATCGAGCTGCCACTTTCTGCAGTTCGATACATAACTTTAATGCCATCACCAAACTTGGTTACTTCCCACAACGATGGAAGAGATCTATCATCATAATGATTCCAAAGCCTGGTAAGGAGCACACAGTTCCTTCATCTTACAGACCAATAGTCTACTCTCATGTATTTCGAAACTTTTCGAAAAATACCTGGTAATACTGGTACTTAAACTCCATCTGAGCGCCCACAACAAAATCCCAGCTCATCAATTTGGCTTTCGTGAAAGCCACGGAACCATTGAGCAGGTGAATCGAATAACATCGGAAATAAGAACTGATTCGAAAATCGAGAATATTGTACAGCCATATTTTTAGACGTATCCCTAGCATTCGGACTTATGTTTAAAGTTAAAACAGAACAACCCGAAAACACTCATAAACTACCTCTACGATAGAGAGTTCGAAGTGCGGTGCAACACTGCCACTTCTGCTGACCATAAAACTGAGGCTGGAATCCCCCAAGGCAGCGTTCTTGGTCCTACCTTAAACCTCATCTATACAGCCAACATTCCTACAAATAGTCGCCTAACGGTATCCCGTTTGCCGACGACACAGCTATCCTAAGTCGATCAAGGTCCCCAATCCAAGCTACAGCTACACCTCATAGACTGGCGAAACGAGCAAAAATACAAGCACGTAACGTTAACGCTAAACAGACAAGATTGCCCATCACTTTTGCTGAACAACATACCACTCCCGAGAGCAGATGAGGTAACGTACCTAGGAGTACACCTTGACAGAAGACTCACATGGCGCAGACACATTGAAGCAAAAAAATCCAACTTAAACTTAAAGCCAACTCAAGGTCTTACTCTACAATTCCGTATTGAAACCTATCTGGACCTATGGCTCACTGCTATGGGGCAATGCAAGCAAAATAAATATTGACATCATACATTTAGCGAGCACAACCAAAGATTCTGAGAACCATCACTGGGCCGCCGTGGTACGTTCGGAATGAAAACATCCATAGAGACATAAATATTCCACCAGTCATCAATGCAAATACGGAACTTAAGAAAAAATACCATAGCAAGCTTTCTTCGCACCCTAACCACCTAGCGAGATGTCTAACGAAGCTCAGCAGTCGTTCCCGTCTTCGTCGAAATGACCTACCATCCAAGCGAAGAAATTTGTGGGGTCGTATAATCGAGAAACAGTTATTATTGTTAAGATTTTTAAAGATTTGTTCTTATACAAGAAGATTTAAAAAATAAAAGCAAAGTAAAAAAAACAAAAAAAAGAACATTTATTTTGTCCTCCTAAGTCCGAATGCGAAGTCAAAATTTGACATTGGATTCGGATTCGGATGGTCAAAAAACATATAGAAAGATATATAGCATGACCCGATCATGAAACCCCCATTAGTTTTTGGGGCTTCAACATTTTTTCGAGTTTTTTGAGGCTAAGTCGCAACTTAGACATGCTACGTAAATTGACTTCGGATTCGGACTTAGAAGAAAAAAATACATGTTAAAACATGCCCAGATCAGGATTCTATATGTTTTGGAGGATATTCTAAGGTTTTTCAGTTTTTTGAGGTAAATTGTCGGCTATACATAAATTTCGAGAATGTTATAACTCTTCACTTGCAACATTCCTGTTGATCAGTTATTTCGCCTTTTCAAGACAGATTTATTAAACGTCGTTCAACTATAACAAATTTGATTGCGCTGACATCCTTTGTGGTAAAAAGATTTCAGAAAAATCTTCAAACTGATGTCATTTATACTGATTTCAGTAAAGCTTTTGACTCAGTGAATCATTCCCTTCTGGCACATACCCTTGACCTTCTAGGTTTTTCACCAAAACGGACTGCAATAAACTTCATCTCGTCATAGCTAGCACTAAATCTATCGCTGCTATAAACTCTTTAATTATTGTCTATCTAGCACGTTATTAGAATTATTATCTTCATAGATACTCTATCTTTTTTATTATCTTTCATTTGCATGCCGCGGTCTTATCTTCTTTTCGATTTTCCTATCCCTATAGCGTTAATTTCTCCTCATGTCTCTATTCGCATTTTTACCGCGTTAACGTGTCGTCCGTTATGCGACGGAGCCTTTCGGTCGGTTAGGGTTTCGCGCGCAATAAGCATTGGCTTGATTTCGTTGGACCACTTGTTAATACATAAATTGTATTCAATGTCAAAAAAAAACCAGTAAGAAAAGCAACAGTCGCGTGGCACGCGACAGTGGGATACCCTTCGACCTACGTTCCTATGTACACGTATGTACACATATGCATATGCACATGATTTAAAATTATTCTTGATAGATAGCGCTCGCGCTTCGCGCTCTCCTGCCTCCCATGTTAGTAGGCACAAGCACTTGGTTTTATGCTCATACTTTCTTAAATAACTTCTGTGTTTATTGACCGATCGGATTACAATTTCGAGAATACGTAGATATTTTATTCAGTTTATTATATGTTAAAGTCAGAAAGTTGTATCTTTTATACAGCGCTTGTAAATTGAGTTCAAAAATTAAATTATTATTTTGCGGGGGCGGTGGGCGTGGCATTCAACATTTGAAATAAATTTGATCTGCGCCGGCTACACAGAAATATTCATGCCAAATTTGGTAACTCTAGCTCTTATAATAGCTGAGATCTGTGTGTTCATCTGGTCATCCGGACAGACAGACAGACATGGCTCAATCGGCTCGGCTAGTGATCCTGAGCAAGAATATATATACTTTGTGGGGTCTCCCATGCCTCCTTCTGCCTGTTACATACATTTGCACAAAGTTAGTATACCCTTTTTTGACCATTTTCAATGGTCGAAGGGTATAAAAATTTAATTACTTACTCTATAACTATAATACAAATAAATAATTTACTATAGATGTTTACAATAGATGTTCCTATGTATGTACACATATGCATATGGTCATGATTTGGAATTATTCTCGATAGATGGCGCTCGCGCTTCGCGCTCGCCGGCCTCCCTTGTTAGTAGACACAAGCACTTGGTTTTATGCTCATTCTTTCTTGAATAACTTTTGTGTTTATTGTCCGATCGGATTGCAATTTAGAGAATAAGTAGATATAACTATCAGCTTAGTAAATGTTTAAGTCAGAAAGTTTTATCTTTAGTACAACGCTTACTAGTTGAGTTTAAAAATTAAATTATTGATTTGAGGGGGCAGTGGGCGTGGCACCCAACATTTGAAATAAACTTCATCTGCGCCTGGTACACAGAAATCTTCATGCCAAATTTGGTGTCTCTAGCTCTTATAATAGCTGAGATCTGTGTGTTCATCTGGTCATCCGGACATCCGGACTGACAGACAGACATGGCTCAATCGACTCGGCTAGTGATCCTGAGCAAGAATATATATACTTTGTGGGGTCTCCCATGCCTCCTTCTGCCTGTTACATACATTTGCACAAAGTTAGTATACCATTTTTTGACCATTTTCAATGGTCGAAGGGTATAAAAATCTTCCTGCCTTTAACTCGGATCCTAATATTCAACACAAGACTTTAAAAAGGAACATTTTGTTATAATAAAAGAAAATCATAAATGCGCAATTGTTTTACTCGTTAATTAAAAGCTTCTTATTTTGTATGTGCAGTTTTCATTACGTCATCAATATAAACACTGACACAAATGAGAATGATAACCTAAGGCACGATAACAGAATCAGAAGGGGTATTTTTAAGTCCGAATGGCATTGTCAAGCATTCGGACTGCCTTTCTTGTATAACAAAAGCTTTCCGCTCGTTTGGTGAAACGGTATTTGCATTTAATTCTATATAATCCTCGCAAACGCGGTCAGTACCATTTTTTTTTTGGCAACGTTAGTTGCTCCCGTTTAACTGCCCAGCCTACAACATTAACTTCTGTTAGTTTTCTGATCACTTGGAAATTTCACTTGTTTGCACATACAACACATAGGATGTGTGTAGCTATTAGACAAGTTAATGTGTTTAGGAAAATTCAATGGCAAGCATTCAGAGTATAGAAATTTTATGTTGCTTTTCGAAAGTTTAGTTTATAACGACTTTTTATACCCTTCGACCATTGAAAATGGTAAAAAAAGGATATACTAACTTTGTGCAAATGTATGTAACAGGCAGAAGGAGGCGTGGCAGACCCCATAAAGTATATATATTCTTGCTCAAAATCACTAGCCGAGTCAATTGAGCCATGTCTGTCTGTCTGGATGTCCGGATGTTGGATGCCACGCCCACCGCCCCCGCAAATTAATAATTTAATTTTTGAACTGAATTTATAAGCGCTGTATAAAAGATACAACTTTCCGACATAAACATATAATAAACTGAATGAAATATCTACGTATTCTCGAAATTGTAATCCGATCGGTCAATAAACACAATAGTTATTTAAGAAAGTATGAGCATAAAACCAAGTGCTTGTGTCAGCTAACAAGAGAGGCGGGCGAGCGCGAAGCGCGAGCGCCAACTGTCGAGAATTATTTGAAAGTATGTGCATATGTATATGTGTACATACATAGGAACATAGGTCGAAGGGTATCCCACTGTCGCGTGCTGCGCGACTGTTGCTTTTCTTACTGGTTTTTAACTAACGTTTAGAAGTTCAATCATGTGGTGTCTTGTCAAATGAAGCATTGGGTGTAGTTAAGCCGTATCAGTTAACGGATTGTAACTAACCTAAGACTATTGCAAGCCTCAAAATAAATTTCAGATATTCTTTGACATTGGTTGCTATATTTTTTCCGAAAAATAAAAAGAAAGGGAATCTACTAGATTTACCTTTAAGATTGACGAAGTTATAAAACTAGAGTTGCAGGAGTTGTGGAGACTTAAGATAAATTGCGATAAGGCCATACCAACGAGTTTTCATACTGCATTGCAAAAGTTTACCATGACATTGCGTGATTCTAAAAATAAATGGTTCAAAATTGAAATTGTATGAGGGATGGTAAGAATCTTCAGGTAAACAAAAGCGGTGAGGCCCTAATAAAAGATACTCCGGACGGATCAGAGACAAAGCATAATTCTAGCGATGTTTTCATAAAATTCACGACATGATTGACCTGCGAAAATGACATGTCGAACAGACCGTCATGAAGGTTACGCTGCCTGGAAGGCAAAAGAAAATTTCCCTCAACACTAGGATTTAAATCAGTCGTGGGAATGTTTAAGTCATCAAGGAATATCAAATTATCCCTGTCTGGTAACAGGTTAAAGACGGTACTTTCAGACAAGTGTTGCCAGTAAACTGATGATTTTGATGACAGCGGAATATACGAGTAGGTTATAAAAAAAAAGAAACCGGGAAAATGTAATTTTACACCATGGAAGTCAATATTATTATTATAAATCTCTGGTTGTAATAATGGAAAATCAGCAGCAATAAGCACACCACCTCCATGTCAGTAGATCGCTCAAGCATGTAGATTTATAGACGACCATTCCAAGTGGTGCGAACTATATACGATCAAAGCAAAATCGGAAGTTTTAAAAAAATTCAAGGAGCTTCAAAATTTTGCTGAACGGAGGACTCGAAAGAAACTGAAGACATTGCGATCAGTTAATGTGCACGGAATATACAACGAGAACAACGAGTTCAAGGGTGCAGATATTCAGCACGAGTTCACAGTCGAGTATACCCTACAGCAAAACGGAGTAGCTGAGGTCATGGTCCTGAGTGAACGCCAAATTGAGCTAGTACAGGGCTCTCCAAAAGAGCGGCACTTGGCAAGTTGTAAGACGCCAACCTGGAATGAAAGTCATCAATACCAAGTGGGTGCTACGGACCAAGTACAAGTCGAGTGGTGAAGTGGATTGCCGCAAAGCGCGGCTGGTAGCCAGAGAATTCACGCAGAGAGAGGGGATAGACTGCAATGAATCGTATTCCCCAGTAGCCCGAATCGGTTCGATATGGGCAGTAATAACTCTGACCTCTACATCAGCATCCTAGCAGAGTTTTTCCAAATATTGCCTCCCAAGGAAAAGCAAAAGTATGGCGAAGGAAAGTGTCATATTGTTTGGGAATCGAGTTCTCCCAAAACAAAGAAGAGTAGAGTTTTTCGATGTGTCAGTCGGAATACGTAAAGGATTTTTAAAACAATTTAACATGGAGAATTGCAAAACCAGCGAGAAAACCAATAAACGTGAATGAGAAGCTATTAGTCGGGATATGCCTGCAGACTGAAAAAGAGGAAGCGGAGTTATTGAACATCCCGTACCAGAGTTTGGTTGGAGCCCTAATGTGGCTGGCAGTAACTACGCGTCCAGATATTGCACAAGCCGTTAGTATCCTGAGCCAATACAACATGTCTTATGGCAAGGAACACTGGGCTGCAGCTAAGAGGGTATTGCGTTATTTGAAGGGGACTCCAAACCATAAATTATTGTTCAAACAAACCGGTGAACAATTCGTCGGCTATGCAGATGCCGACTGGGCAGCAAATTCTAACGATCGTAAATCTCTTACAGTGTTTGCATTCAAGATGTCCAATGTGGCTATATCCTGGGAATTCCGCATACAACGAACTGTTGCTTTGTCAAGTTCGGAAGCAGAATACATGGCGCTGTCCGAATCGTCAAAGAAAGCCGTCCACCTACGAAGTTTTCTGCAAGAGATTATGGCGAAACTGGGTGCCACCACAATCCACAACGACAACCAGGGAGCTGGTCAGCTTAAAAGGAATCCAATATTCCACAAACGGAAGAAGCACATTGACATCCGTTACCACTTTGTGTGAAAACTGGTTTAAAAGAACATCAAAGTAAAATACATGCCGACAGACGAGATGCCGGCAGATGTACTTTCCAAAGGACTATCAAGTTCAAAGAATTTCTCATGCATTGAAGCATTAGGCATGAGACAGATCCATAAGTAAGGTGCCATCTGAGTGGAAGTGTTGGAAATGCATCAGGCAACCCTACTTGTTCGTGTTCTCTGGTCATACTAAACTGTGCAGTCAGTAGAAATCGTCCGAAAGCCTTGCCGGTATGTGTATAAGGGCAAGAGCGCACGCCGTCGACAAATACTAACTAAATTCTGCACATCCATTAACTCAATAACCTTAAAATACCAACATAAATATACCCGAAAAGTTCAAGTTCTGCTAATTGCTAAGTTCAAGCGCGCAATCGTGTAAAATGCAAAAGCGAAAACGAAGAAATCAGCGCTGTAACTTGCTGTGTATGTGAGTACGTATGCGTATGTACACAGCTGATAACGGGCGAACAGCATAAACGAAACGAATAGTTAAATGCTGCAACGATTATATACACGTCTGTATGTATGTATGTACATACAATTGGTTGAAGAGCAGAACTATTGTTTGTTTGATTAACAAGAAAAGTGAAAGCCGGCGACAGTGAATTTCAACAACGATAAATACACAGTTGCAATCAACAGCAGTTCAAATTGAATTACTAACTACAATTAGCGTATACTTGTATATGTGTTTATGTATTATGATTTTATATATAGTACGTACTGAACAATATATTTATTCTGCATATACATACATGTAAGATGTTTATTAATAGTTCAATGTTACAGCGTTGCCATCCTTCTCGTTGAGTTGGCAACCACTTCCAGGGGAAATGGCAAAACATCAGTGTGATGCCACCTTACATCCGGCCCTCCTGATCTTCATCTGTCCCTGATGAGAACAAGTCATCGTTCTCTATTACGAATTTCCATAGCTACATGTTGTCGCAGCTTGTTGCTGAGCTGACTAACTTGCGTCCTGCTACGAACTGAGTCCGCTTGATGGCGACGAGATCGCCCAGCTTATATCCATGTTCCGGACGACGATTCTCATCATGATTCTGCTTGTAGATTTTCTGAGCATTTTCGATATTGGCTTTAGCATCTGGTCGCAATTTTACTCGCTCGTCATTATATTGCTCAATCAGCTCTTCTTTTACCAAATCAAGAACTTGATCTTCAACTTTGGTGTTCATTTTAGTTCTGAACATCAGTTCGAATGGCGATGACTTCGTAGTAGCGTGTATATGTGAGTTTATCGCCCTCTCGCCCTTGATATAACTGAGAGAATTGACCGATTCACTCGCTCAATTTGGCCATTTCCTCTGGCGACTCCCGTTGTGGACCACACATGTTCCACCATATTTTCTTTTAGAATGTCAGTGACGGAATTCTACGTAAATGTAGCGCCTCTGTCACTAATAATGCGCCTGGGAAATCCAAAGACACCTGCCCACTCATTCAACTTCTTGATTCGTGATAGGTAGATTTCGTTGTGAACAGCCAGACAAACTTGGAGAACCCATCAACAGCTGCAAATATGTACTTATACTGCTTTGACGTGGCATCTATGGGTACTAGGTGATTCACATGCAACGTATGGAGTGGCACATCACCTTTTGCACTATAATGCAAGAAGCCTTCTTGCTTGCCCAATTTTCTTGTGTGAATGGTACAATTGATACAATTATAAATAACATTGGCTACTTTACCTTCCAGGAGAGGCATGTAAAACTGCTGCTGAATACTTTGCATAGTTTTTTGAGGGGCGAATTGATCAGCTTCGTGAGCATTTCTGATCGCTTCCCGCTCCCAGCTCGCCGTCTGCGACTTCTTTTAAAAGCAGTTCGCGTTTTATCTTCAAGTTTTGCTCCTATGTAATTAGATATTTTACCAAAAGCAACTTTTACAACCAGAACAGAATTAACCTTTTGTAAGGATGTTTTCTCAGGCTGGGGAACATATCTCAGTCTCGCCAGGGTCTTTACAAAAAATTTATAAATACTAGGACTACTATGACTTTAACAAGAGAGGCTACTAGCAGGTCATACCCTATTGGGATATGTACAGGGTATAGGAGACGCACATGGTCCACGTCACACACGTGTGCTCATTGCCACGTGGATTTCCACATGGATTCTATCACGACGGGGTCCTTTTGGGGCTTACGTTTATGTGTCGCGTTTCACGCCTGGCTAGCCGCTTTTCGTGAGGAACACAAGTCGCTAGTTGGTGTATTCTACCACCCGCAACTAGTTAGAGTGTACGCCCACGCACCCCGTTTCCCAGCTATCGCTCACTCACGACACCCCTCACGGTCGATCGTTGGTCGTGCAGAACGCCCGTGACCGCAGGTACTCTCGCCTGTACTCCCGCTCAGTGGTGTATTCCACCACGCCGCAAATTGTTAGAGCACACGCTCACGCACCCACTCGTTACCTAACGGTCACTCACGACACAGACTGTGCGTGTGTACGCTCAGAATCGCTTACTGGCCAGCGGAGCACCGGCATACCAGAAAAGCGCTACTCTGCGAATACACACTCACACGGGCACACACGTACACGACACTTTCTTACAAATTCTCTAGAGGGGAGAGCATTTATCACTGGGTATTTAAATAATCACGGCTGGTTTTGTTTCGGTATATTAATAACATGGTTTTATTATCTAAATCGCTTGTTTTTTCCTCGCACTAGTTCTTATTCTAGGTAGTCCCTGCCTTCCTGCCTACTTCAGACCATTACGTAGCTCGAAAACCGAGCTCTAAATATTTAAGTCTTGCTGCTCACCTTGACTCTCCTGCGACAGGATTCATCTTTCGTCCTTGGGTCCTTGGGCTGGCACTTTAACTTTTCCTGGCACTTTGCACTTGTTTAATTTCCCCGGGGGAGACCTTGCTGCCGGCTTATTTAGCTGTTCACGATCGACTGTCCTTGCCCTAGATTTCGCAGCTCTCATTTCGCTGCTTTCGCTTCGCTGCCTACGTCTCGCTGCTGCGTATGTCGCCGCTGCCTGCACGACGCCGCTGCTTGCATAGCGTCGCTGCTAGCCTGACGTCGCTGCTTACCTAGGCGTCGCTGCTAGCCTAGCGTCGCTGCCCAAAAATCGGTCGCTGCTTGTCTGGCGCCGCTGCCTTAAAATTGGTCGCAATGCTGTTGCCTGTACGCCTTGTGCTGTCTGTGCACGAGCTCTGGGTACCCAAGCACCGTTACTTGTGCAAGTGTGCTATGCTTCCTGAGACTATGCACAAGCTCTGGGTATCGAGGCACCGTTACTTGTGAGTGTGCTAGGCTCGCGCACTGGGTCCCGAGGCACCGTTACTTGTGTGTGCACCAGCTCTGGGTACCGAGGCATGGGTGCCGAATGTCTGGAGTTACCCTACGTTGTGTGCCCTGTTTCCCATGTTCTGCCTACGCCCTTGCTTTTGCCTATGCTTCTGCTTCTATCTCAAGGAAATACTATTGGGTATATTGGGCTTAGAGATAGCTTAAGTATCTATTTATTAATATTAAAAAAAGTAACAGTGTTGCGTCACTTCATGTGGCGTCACAAATTAAATTAAATATATTTGTAAAAAATAACAAATGTGGCGTCGCTTCATGCGGCGTCACACCTTCCCCCCTTACTTCACCGGGGATTTGGTGGACGCGTGCCCAATTATAACTGGCTACTCCGTTAGGATTCATTTCCGCTCGCGGAAAGTCACCGCCCCGTGTTGGTTGACCCGCGCACGATACTTGACCCCGTCTCCCTCAACCAGCAGGAACGCCACCTTGCGGGAGTGCCGCTCCATATGGGCTCGCACATTTTCGATTGCCCGTCGTGGTAGCCAGTGATTGAATGTGGGTACCCTCCAATCCCTGGGTGCGGGAGCCCACTGTTCGGGGTGTCGACGGCCTTGGACCGGCGGGGTAGCCAACGCTACTGGGTCGGGCAACGGGGCGTCGGAGGGCTCCGCCGGCGGCGTAGGTTATAATACTTTCCTTGGTCCACGCTTGCTTGTTGCGTATTCTCGGCGAAGGTTTTGAACACGTCCTGCAGGTGTCGTTCCTTCTCCTCGGGCACTCTTGATTCCGATCGTATGACTGGAGTCACCTCTTCGCAGAGGACTCCCGGCAGACAAGGCTCGCGCCCTTGTAATAGATATGCTGGGCTAAGTCCGGTAGTGTCCGAGGCGCTAGTGTTGATCGCCAGGATGATCTCTGGGTGGCGTTCATCCCACGTCCGCTGCTGATCGTCCAGGTACTGTGCCACCATGGTCTTCACGGTCCTGTTTACTCTCTCCGTGGGGTTCTGCTGCGGGGTGTACGGCGCGGTGTGCTGCAGAGTCATGCCCAGCTGCTTACAAAACGTGGAGAAGGCTCGGCTTGTAAAGTGCGTCCCATTGTCGCAAACAAACGTCTTCGGCACTCCAAACCTGGCCAGAATCCGTTCTCTGAACGAGCGCATCAGGTGTACTGCCGTTGCTTTACGCAAGGGCACCAGTGCCACCCACTTTGAAAAGGCGTCGAAGAATACCAGTAACATGGTATTCCCGTGGGTACAGCGCGGGAGTGGTCCTACGAAGTCCGCACAGAGTACGTCGAATGGTGCCTGTACCTTCCGTGTGTGCATCTGTCCAGGCGGTTTCAGTTGGCTGATTTTGAATTTCTGGCAGGTCTCGCACTTCCGTACGTAACGTCCTACGTCCCGGAAGAGGCCTGGCCATAAATATCGCTGACTCCTGGGTGACCTGTTGTAGAGTCTCCAATGGTTATCTAGACAAAGCGTCGGCTACGATGTTTTGGTCCCCGCGGCGGTAATGCACGTTGAAGCGGAACTGTTGTGGCTCTAACGCCCAGCGCGCAATCCTTCCTGTAGGGTTCTCGATGCTATTTAACCACTTCAACGCCAGGTGATCGGTGACTACGTCGAACTCGTAGCCCTTCAGGTAGCATCGCAGCTTCCTGATCGCCCACACAATGGCCAGGCACTCCTTCTCCGTAGTCGAATAGCGGCTTTCGGCTACTGAGAGGCGTCGGCTTGCGTATGCGTTGACTCGCTCCGTTCCCTGGATCTGTTGCGTCAGCACTGCTCCTAGTCCGACGTCGCTCGCATCTGTATGGAGTGTGAAGCGTTCGGCAAAGTTCGGGCAGGCTAGGACTGGCGCTTGCGTGAGACTCGTCTTTAATGCGAAGCTAACACAAATCTCCGGTACCAGGAAGCGATGCCTAAGCATCTCCGTAACTCCCTGACGGTCGTTGGCCGCTGGAGCTCTTTTATCGCGGCGATCTTGCTGGGATCGGTGTGGATTCCACCTTCACTGACGTGGTGCCCCAGGTAAATGATGCTCCTCTGGAAGAAGCTGCACTTGGCCTTATTCAGGCGCAAGTTCGCGTTCATAAGCCTCCGGAACACCTCCCGTAGGTTATCCAGATGCTCTTGGAGGGTGCGTTCTACTACGACGATATCGTCGAGATACGCAAATGCGTGCGTCTCCATGTCCGGTCCGATGACTCCATCCAAGGCCCGTTGAAATGTAGCCGGGGCCGAATGCAATCCGAACGGCATGACCTTCCAGTGAAAAAGACCTCTGCCAGGCACTGTGAACGCTGTGTACTCCTTGCTATTCCGGGCCATAGGTATTTGCCAATACCCGCTCTTCAAGTCCAGCGAAAATATGTACTTCGCGTCCTTGAGTTTATCCAGGATGTGGTAGATCCGTGGCAACGGGTAGGCGTCCGGAATGGATTTCGCGTTAAGCTGGCGATAATCCACGCACATTCGCAACTCCCCCGTCTTCATCCCAACAAGTACAATGGGTGCACTGTATGGGCTCCTGGATGGTTCGATCCTACCATCTCGCAGAAGCTCATAAACTTGCTCGTTGATGATCTTCTGCATGGCCGGATTCTTTGGGTAGTACCTCTGTTTGATGGGGTACGCATCCCGCATGGTGATGGTGTGCTCTGCAATGGGCGACACCCCCTTCAATACGTCGTACTTGGCTAGTTCGGACTGTAGAAAGGTCTCGCCCTGTTCTTCGTCCATAGCTACCCTTGCTTCATGTTCCTCGACGCTCCGCAAGGCGGCGTGGCTAGTCGTGGGCCGTCTCCCACGGCGTCTCCGCTTAGTCGGGCCTCCAGTGATGGTCTGATTCTGCGAGTCTCGTGGGTGTATTTCTCCTCGTGCTCCTGTTGGTTCCTCTGTGCTTCGCCGGTGCTCGGTGCCTCGCTGTGTTGTCTCTGGTGTCCTGGATTGTTCTTCGGTGTCTCGTTGTCCTTCTCTCGTGTCCTCTCGTGCTCGGGGTTGCCTGAATGGATTCATCCGCCGTGCGATGGGACATGTCGGTGGTGCTCGGCCGCACTTGAGAGTCGCTTCGATGCCACACAGGAAGTGGCAGTACCAGCATCGGTACTGTCGTCTCCTTTTCTCCTAGCTGGATTCTCAACCGCAAGGCTCGTGATGATCCATCCGCCAGCTTGATCCGGATCAGTGCTGCTCGCTCGTTCTCCGGTGTGCTCAGCCTGGCCGCCATACGCTCGCTGATAAAGCTGCGTGTGGCTCCCGTGTCGATCGTGGCGTCCGTTGTTACTCCCTCGATTTGAACATTCGCGATGACACGTCCACTACCGTACCTCAGAGGCGTTACTCCCGGGAACTGTGGTGCGGCGTCTCCAAATTGTTCCCCTTCGGCTGAAGACGCTGTCCATCGGCGCCGGCGAGGTGTCGCGTGAGCATGCTCCAGGTTGTTTCAACTCCGGTGTGGCTGCATTGCCTAAACTACCCTCTGGCTCCATCATTCGCTGCAGCCGTTCCTTCGACAGGTCCCCTTGATTGATGAAGGCTACCAGGCCGCTTCGCATTTCCTCTACTGTGCCACTCGTGTCCAGTCCGAATTCCTTCAGGATGAGATGTAGCTCGCTCTTACGACGGAATGCGATCCAGCGTGTTCCCATTGTGATTTTAGTTTTCCTTTTGTTTTGTCTCACTTTTTCCAAATAATATGTTCAACATATGTTCTTGAAGGATATGTAACGTCTCCCGCACCGATAGTTATTTGCTTTCGTGCCCGATTGCGATTTGGTTTATCAATGTTCAGTGGCTTTCGATTAGCTTTATAAATGTTCACTTGAGGATATGATCAAAAAATTTTGCTCACAAAACAAAAAAATGTTCACGAAGAATGTGTACCGTGTGTCACTTGATTCTCCTGAGACAGGTAGTTCACTGCGACTTGTTCCCGATGTTGACTGTGTGCTCGCCCGTTCTCGATTAGCTTTTATAAATGTTCACTTTTCAGGAAACGATCCTTATTGAGTGTTCGCGAAGGAAGTGTACAGGGTTTCGCTGTATGTCAACAACGTTGACTGCTCGTGGGTCTGGACGCGATTAACTTGCTCGGTATTCTGCACCGAGTCTTATATACACTTTAAGGAACCGATCGTTTTAAAAAAAAAGTGTTCACGAAGGGTGGGTATGTATACGTGTGTCAACGATGTTGACTGCTTGTGGGTCCGGACGCGACTTACTTCCTCGGTATTCGGAACCGAGTCTTATATACCCTTTGCATGGGCGATGTCGCCGCTCAGGCTTACCGGCGCAGGGAAAATGGTGTGGAACTTGTCCTACGACTAATTTATATAGAAGAACTATGTTTCGTATGCATGCATCGATGCATATGTGTATTGTTGGCTACTGATGCACTATGTTTAACTGTGTGCCTTGTACTTTCCTACCTACCCTGCATAAAATAGCTATGTGGGTCTTAAGTCCACGAAAATATGTTAAATTTCTCAAAACTAAATGTCTAGTCATAGTAGTCTCGGCTCGGGAGCGCCATCTGTAAGGATGTTTTCTTAGGCTGGGGTACATATCTCAGTCTCGCCAGGGTCTTTACAGAAAATTTATAAATACTAGGACTACTATGACTTTAGCAAGAGATGCTACTAGCAGGTCATACCCTATTGGGATATGTACAGGGTATAGGAGACGCACATGGTCCACGTCACACACGTGAGCTCATTGACCACGTGGATTTCCACATGGATTCTATCACCACGTGCTCCTTTTAGGGCTTACGTGCATGTGTCGCGTTTCACACGTGCCTGGCTGGCGGCTTATTGTGAGGAACACACGTGGCAGCGGGTACTTTCGCTTACACTCCCCAAGTCGCTAGTTGGTGTATTCTACCACCCGCAACTAGTTAGAGTGTACGCCCACGCACCCCGTTACCCAGCTATCGCTCACTCACGACACCCCTCACGGTCGATCGTTGGTCGTGCAGAACGCCCGTGACCGCAAGTACTCTCGCCTGTACTCCCACGAGCTGCTCAGTGGTGTATTCCACCACGACGCAAACTCGTTAGGGTACACGCTCACGCACCCACTTGTCAACTTGCGTTTCGCTCACCACTCACAATCGGCCGCTGGCCGTGCAGAACGCCCGTGACCGCAGGTACTTTCGCCTGCCCTCCTACAAGTCGCTCGGTGGTGTATTCCACCACGCCGCAACTTGTTAGAGCACACGCTCACGCACCCACTCGTCACCTAACGTTCACTCACGACACAGACTGTGCGTGTGTACGCTCAGAATCGCTTACTGGCCAGCGGAGCACCGGCATACCAGAAAAGCGCTACTCTGCGAATACACACTCACACGGGCACACACGTACACGACACTTTCACACAAATTCTCTAGAGGGGAGAGAATTTATCACTGGGTATTTAAATAATCACGGCTGGTTTTGTTTCTGTATTTTAATAACATGGTTTTATTATCTAAATCGCTTGTTTTTTCCTCGCACTAGTTCTTATTCTAGGTAGTCCCTGCCTTCCTGCCTACTTCACACCATTACGTAGCTCGAAAACCGAGCTCTAAATATTTAAGACTTACTGCTCACCTTGACTCTCCTGCGACAGGATTCATCTTTCGTCAGTAAGGGGTCCTTGGGCTGGCACTTAAGTTATATTTGGCACTTTTGCACTTGTTTAATTTCTCCGCCTTGCTGCCGGCTTATTTAGCTGTTCACGATCGACTGTCCTTGCCCTAGATTTCGCAGCTCTCATTTCGCTGCTTGCGCTTCGCTGCCTACGTCTCGCTGCTGCGTATGTTGCCGCTGCTTTCGGCCGATCGTGCCTGGCTGCTGTGGCTCTGCTCGCACTTCGCTGCCTGCGTCGCTGCTGGCCTAACGTCGCTGCTTTGCCGACACCGCTGCCCTAAAATTGGTCGCGATGCCGTTGCCTGTGCGCCTTGTGCTATCTACGCACAAGGTCTGGGTACCGAGGCACCGTTACTTGTGAGTGTGCTAGGCTCGCGCACTGGGTCCCGAGGCACCGATACTACGCATGGGTGCCGATTGTCTGGAGTTACCCTACGTTGTGTGCCCTGTTTCTCATGTTCTGCCTACGTCCTTGCTTTTGCCTATACTTCTGCTTCTATCTCAAGGAAATACTATTGGGTATATTGGGCTTAGAGATAGCTTAAGTATCTATTTATTAATATTAAAATAAAGTAACAGTGTTGCGTCACTTCATAAAGCTTCACAATTTAAATTAAATATATATATAACCAGTAAGAAAAGCAACAGTCGCGCAGCACGCGACAGTGGGATACCCTTCGACCTATGTTCCTATGTATGTATGTACACATAGGCATATACTATTGGGTATATTGGGCTTAGAGATAGCTTAAGTATCTATTTATTAATATTAAAATAAAGTAACAGTGTTGCGTCACTTCATAAAGCTTCACAATTTAAATTAAATATATATATAACCAGTAAGAAAAGCAACAGTCGCGCAGCACGCGACAGTGGGATACCCTTCGACCTATGTTCCTATGTATGTATGTACACATAGGCATATGCACATACTTTGAAATTATTCTCGCGCTTCGAGCTCGCCCGCCTTTCTTGTTATCTGAGACAAGCACTTAGTTTTATGCTCATACTTTCTTAAATAACTTCTGTGTTTATTGACCGATCGGATTACAATTTCGAAAATACGTAGATATTTCATTTAGTTTATTATATGTTAATGTCGGAAAGTTGTATCTTTTATACAGCGCTTATAAATTGAGTTCAAACATTAAATTATTAATTTGCGGGGGCGGTGGGCGTGGCATCCAACATTTGAAATAAACTTGATCTGCGCCGGCTACACAGAAATGTTCATGCAAAATTTGGTAACTCTAGCTTTTATATTAGCTGAGATCTGTGTGTTCATCTGGTCATCCGGACATCCAGACAGACAGACATGGCTCAATCGACTCGGCTAGTGATCCTGAGCAAGAATATATACACTTAATGGGGTCTGCCACGCCTCCTTCTGCCTGTTACATACATTTGCACAAAGTTAGTATACCCTTTTTTGACCATTTTCAATGGTCGAAGGGTATAAAAAATAACAAATGTGGCGTCGCTTCATGCGGCGTCACACTGTATAAAGGAGTTATTAGAAGTTCTTACATAGTAATCGCAAGTTTCAGCCCCAGCGATTCAGTTGCCGAAAATGCGTTTGGTATAATTCAATGGCAAGCATTCAGAGTATAGAAATTGTATGTTCCTTTTCGAAAGTTTAGTTTATAACGACACTTCTTTAACTTACGTTTAGTAATTCAATCATGTGGTTTCTTGTTTGTCAAATGAAGCATCGGGGGTAGTTAAGCCGTATCAGTTAACGGATTGTAACTAACCTAAGACCATTGCAAGCTTCAAAATAAATGTCAGATATTCTTTGACATTGGTTTCTTTATTTTTTCCGAAAAATAAAAAGGAAGGGAATCTTCTAGATTTACCTTTAAGATTGACGAAGATATAAAACTAGAGTTGCAGGAGTTGTGGAGACTTAAGATAAATTGCGATAAGGCCATACTGCATTACAAAAGTTTACCATGACATTGCGTGATTTGCATAAAATTCACATTCCTCGATATGTCTGTCTTTCCTATTACCAGCAAGTTCAAGTCCATGGTTTTGCAGGTGCCTCCATTCATACATATGGTTGCTGCATATATGTACAAACTGCCAACAACCAACATGTTGGCATTACGTTGCTTACAGCAAAGTCGAGGGTAGCTCCACTTAGTGTGAAACAATACCTCGACTTGAGTTATGTGCAGCACTTTTGCTGGAATTCTATATTATTATTATAAATCTCCGGTTGTAATAATGGAAAGTCAACAACAATAAGTACACCACCTCCATGTCAGTAGATCGCTCAAGCATGCAGAATAGTAGATAGGAAATGCGGGTTCTGGGACAAAAAGTGGAGTGGGTGGGATAGAATTAGCGGTGCGTGACGAGGGGGGGTAAGGTAATTAAGGTACCTAATTAGCATATTAATGGGTTTTTTTGGGGTGATCGGTCAATTTAGGGTCCTAATTAGCATATTAATGGGTTTTTCTGGGACAAAAAGTGGAGTGGGTGGGATAAAATTAGCGGTGCGTGACGAGGGGTCGGAAATTTAGGGTTCTAATTAGCATATTTCATGGGTTTGTAGGTGATAAATTAGGGTGGGAAGTGTTAAAGGTTGACAGGTGAGTTTATGAAAATGAGCATGCATGATCATGTTTACATCAACACGTGTTAGGGTTTGTGGGTGCATGCACGCTTCAGTGCACACACACCCTAACACATGGGGATCGCTGACGAGGGGTCGGAAATTTAGGGATCCTAATTCTGTGATGAATTAGAGTGGGGAGTGTTAAAGGTTGACAGGTGAGTTTATGAAAATGAGCATGCATGATCATGTTTACATGAACACGTGTTAGGGTTTGTGGGTGCATGCACGCTTCAGTGCACACACGCGTGTGACTCATAGGGTTAACAGGTGAGTATATGCAAATGAGCACGCATGATCGTGTTTACATACACTCGTGTTAGGGTGTGTGGGTGAATGCATGCGTCAGTGCACACACGCATGTGACTCATGGGGATCGCTGACGAGGGTAATATTTGAGAGCCCGGGACACCCTACCACAACATGTTAATGTGTGTATCGCCTCTTTTGTGACCAAGCCGTGACCGTGTGCATGAAAACGGTAAGGGTGTCCTCAAACGTGTTAATTGATCGTCAGCACGTGGTTAATCATGAAAAGTGTAAAGAGCTACCGCCACAACTTGTTGATTATGTAAATTAATAATAGTTTTGTGTAAGTGTGCGTGTGTGTGATCAGTAACCCTATTTTAATATGCTAATTTTCTAATTGATAATTCAGTGTGAGAAATTTCACATGGCACCCCCCATGTGAAAGTAGTATCCTTACCATGATATGTTAGTGCGTAAAGAAAATTCTTCAACCTGTTGCCCTAACGGTTTACTATGTTTGTTTTCACCTGTTCTCCTGCTATTCAGCGTGGGAACTATCTTGTATCCTAATTATTTTCTATGAACCGAGGGTGGTTGGGCGTAGTATATCCACCTTCTAACATGGTTTATTGCAATAATAGTAAAGTGATCAGTAATCAAGTTTCTTGGTAGTAAAAAAGTCTTCAAACCGAGTAGAGTGCATTAGTGAACAAAAAATAAAAACACCTAATCAACAAAAACAACTAAACAGCTAAACAGTTAAGGAATAAAAATAGTTAAAATAGTTAAACAATAATAACAGCTAAACAGCTATACAGTTAAAGAACAAAAAACAGCTAAACAGCTATACAGTTAAAGAACAAAAAACAGCTAATCAGCTAAGCAGTTTAAAATCAGCTAAGCAGTTAAACAATGAAATCAGTTAAACAGCAACAACAGCTAAACAGTTAAATAACAACAACAACAGCTAAGCAGTTAAACAACAACAACAGCTAAGCAGTTAAACAATAAAATCAGCTTAGCAGTTAAAAATCAGCTAAACAGTTAAGCAGTTAAACATCAACAACAACAACAACAACAGCTACTACAACAACTACAACAGCAACAACAGTTTATCAACAACAACAACAACAGCAACAACAGTTTATCAACAACAACAACATCAACAACAACAATAAAAATGGCTTTAAACGGAATCTTTTCAACAAAGGATTTGAATGAAATCGCTGCAGCTATGGAGCAGCAGCCACAACGAGAGCAGATGAGATTAGCCTGGGCTGCTCGTCAACGATCCGGATTGAATAATAAGAAACATTGTGCGCTCTGCAATGTGACTATTCAAAATAATATAAGTTGGTCACATCACACTCGTACAGAGCAGCATAAGAGACATGCTATTGAGCCTGTTGATAACAGGATTTACAAAAACACTGATTTATTCAATGGAAGGATTCTTCAGTATCTGTATATCAACAGTAACGGAGGCTTGATATTGCCTAAAGATTTTCTGCAGGAAGCAGGCGAGCCATTCCATCATCATCTCTTCGGTGTGCTTGAAGCTCACACTTCTATAAAAGTGAATTTTGAGCTTTTCGCCGAATATGTTCTGACAAAACAAAAGATTGAATACACAGAAGTGAAGTCTTTCCAATCTAAAATGGAAGTCTTCACCGTCAATTCTGATTTACAAGAATTGTACAAGGAGCATGCCGAGCAAACTACCATCTCAGCGAATGGCTGCTTTCCAAGTAAGGGAACTGGATCGGCATTTACAGACATTATCCGTTATGCACATGCATGTAATATGTCTGAACCCATTAGAGGATCCTCCTTTATCGCACTACTCTAAAGAGTTTGGCTAATAAAAGCGATTGTACGTTGAAAACAATGACGAATTCTGTTTCAAATGGACAGTCATTGCTGCGATAAAGGAGAAGTTAGACAGTTGATGTATTAACATATGAGGCTCTCTGACCACAAAATCAAAGTAAACAATATTGTTTTGCACTTTGAAGGTCCAGAGTTCCCCCCCATCTTGGGACGCCATGTTAAAAAGTACCATAGATATGAACCCGTTGATCATTCTAACAGATATTGATATGATCTGGATAGGGATGTGATGGTTCATCTGGTTTCCCAAAGACGTGAAACAGGTCTAGTGCAACATGTTGTACCAGGAAAGTATGACGAAAGCTCACTAAACTTGATTAAAAATCTTGCACGGTAATATGATGAAAAAAAAGATTCTTCGTATCTGGTATATTTAGATGCTAATAATTTATATGGTTGGGCAATGTCACAGCCGTTGACCATATGGCGGGTTCGAGTGGTTACCTCTAGATACTCTAGAAGACTTTGGCATGTCTTTAACAGGCATAGACGAGGCGTCTGACCCCATAAAGTGGATATATTCTTGCTCAGGTAGATCTAGAATACGCCGAGTCGATTGAGCCATAATAATCATAATGATCTGTCCGTCTTTGTCTGAAAGTCTGTTTAAGAACCCACTCCCAAGTTCTCAGCTGTTAAAAAGTTAGATAGCTGACTAAGAACATAAGTCAAACTATGTTTATTTCCAATGTTAGGCCAGGCACCACCCCTCGCAAAACAGTGTCTAGATAATGGGTTAATTTTAAAAAAAAATTTTATAGAGGTGTACGATTCTTTCAAATAACCTTGGCTGCAATCATACATCGATCTGAAATTTGTATCGATTAGCAAGAAAAGGGTTATTTAAGAAAGTATGATGCATAAAACCAAGTGCTTGGGTCAGTTAACAAGGAGAAGGCGGGCGAGCGCGAAGCGCGAGCGCCATCTATCGAGAATAATTTCAAATCATGTGCATACGTATATGTGTACATACATAGGAACGTAGGTCGAAGGGTATCCCACTGTCTGTCGCGCCGCGCGACTGTTGCTTTTCTTACTGGTTCTTCATAGATTGGTAAGATCACAGGCTGTGGCTCACAAGTGTAGACAATGGTTCTGCAATATTTTTTTGAACCATTCTTCGAGTGAGGCAACAGCCAGTCGTCACCACGAGATCTGCAGCAAGAAGGTGTGTCAACTACCCACTGGAAAAAATACAGTTCTTCGCTATAAGAACTACCAGAAGGAAGTTAAGGTACCATTCGCCGTCTACGCTGATTTCGAAGCCATTCTTCAACCTCAGAATGAGAGTGTGAGTAATAAAATGATAGATATAAATCACATTTACCCATATCATATGCATACTTTATAAAGTGTACATATGATAATGAGTTAAGTGAACTTTAAGTTAGAAACAAGTGTGAGGGCCAGTTCAGCATTTATAGATAGCTTAGTGGGAAATCTCACAAATATTTATGATAGGTATTTATCTAAAAATGTTCCTATTTAAATGTCGTTTGGTGACGAAGTTGAGTTTCAGGAGACCAAGAATTGTTTTATATGTGCAGCACCCCTGTTAGAAGATAGAGTTAGAGATCATTGTCATTTTACAGGTAAATTCAGGGGTGCTGCACACAATGCCTGTAACTTAAAATACAAAGTACCCAGTTTTATACCAGTATTTTTTCATAATTTCACTAGGTATGATTGTCACTTGTTTATTAACGAGTTGGCAAATATACCTGGACAACTTAGTGTAGTACCCCTCAATAAGGAACAATATATTTCAGTTTCGAAATTTGTTCCAATGTCCGATGGAAAGAATTTAGAGATTCGTTTTCTAGATTCTTTCCGTTTCATGTCATCTTCGTTAGATAAATTAGCGTCTAACTTAGATGATTCACAAATGTCCATTACTAGACAAATGTTTGAGTCCCGAATCAATGTTTCAGTTGATGCGCAAAAAGGGTGTCTTTCCCTATGAACATTTAAGTTCAGTTGATAGACTTGAGGAAACTTCTCTACCACCTAGAGAAGCTTTTTACAGTAGTTTAACTGAATCCGAATGTTCAGAAGAAAGCTATGCACATGCAGTAAATGTCTGGAACAAGTTTTCATGTACAACTCTAAAAGATTACTTAGAGTTGTACTTGAAAACTGATGTTCTGCTATTGGCAGACATCTTTGAAAACTTTAGACAGTTGTGTATTAACATATACTCTCCAGACCCTGCTCAGTTTTTCACAACTCCAGAGTTATCTTGGGACGCCATGTTAAAAAGTACCAAGATTGAATTGGATCTTCTTACAGATATTGACATGTATAGATTCATTCAATCAGGTATACGTGGCGGTTTAGTACAATGTACCAAGAAATATACAAAGCAAATAATAAATATCTGCCGGAATATGATGAAACAAAAGATTCTTCATATCTGGCATATTTAGATGCTAATAATTTATATGGTTGGGCAAATGTCACAACCGTTACCATATGGCGGGTCTGAGTGGTTACGGGGGGGGGGGGGGGGGGGGGGGGGAAAAAAAAAAAAAAAAAAAAAAAAAAAAAAAAAAAATACCCCTTTTCGATTCATAATAATCATAATGATCTTCCGTTTTGTCCGAAAAACAAAAAACTTACTCCCAATTTTCGTGTTAAAAAGTTAATAGCTGACTTAGAACATAAGTCAAA
>JAEIFQ010000093.1:0-19077 GCA_018904025.1 Zaprionus vittiger
TTTTTTAGTCAAATAAATGATCCGTCTGTAACAAAGACAAAGATCAACGCTGAAGCTAATGATAAATCGAAACACGAATAATTTCGTTGCGCGTCTTTATTTTAAAACTGTCAGCTTAAGACTAAATGTACAGAGTTTTGATCGGCTCGAAGTGAGTCGCGAGAAACGGAAATGTGTTTGTCAGCATTTTTATTTATTTGTGTTTAAGTGCATGCAAAAAGAATGATGAAGTTATATAACAATCATGCGCTTTACTTTGTTGTGGATTCAAGTTTCGTTACGTTATGTTGTGTATTTATGCACGCGCAAGATTGTATGCGCGTTGTTTTTGTTAGATTTAAGTTTATGTAAGCGTAATATGAGAAGCATATTATGCTACTTTCCTCCCCTTAAAAGGAAGCTTATGCTTCTATTGGGGTTGACGCATATAATCTTGGTAATGCAGTTGGGTTTGTATCTTGTGTTTCCATAATTGTTTTTGTTGTTTTTAGTTTTAAGTAGATACAAACTATACAAAATGTAAGGCTAATGAGTGATACAATAATAGAGACTTATTTGATATTAGTTTTACAATGTCCTTATGTTCTATTGGTTATATTTTTATTAGTTCAATGGGTGTGTACAATGGGGTTAGATTTATTTCGGGAATTAGCTGGTCTTCGTTTAATGTTATTTTTCCTATTTTAATTTTACATTGTTTTATTGTTATTATTTTATTGCCGTTAATTGTTACATTTTTATTTATTTCTTGGCAATCTTGTTCTATAATAGTATTCTTTATGTTCCAAGTAAGGATATTGTTTGGTTCAACGTATTTAATTATCTGGTTAACTGTTGTGGGGACAAAATTGCAAATTGGTTTAGTTCTTTTTATAATATTCTTAATACATTCGTTACTTATTTCTTTACAATTTTGATTATAAATTTTGCCATGTTCTTCAAAATAAGTATCTTTTTCGTTGTGATCGAGTTGATACCCGTTATTATCTGGGTAAGGTATTATGTTAATTGTGTTGACAGTTTTTTGCTTAATAGGGATATGTGCTATGATAAGTATTTGGTTAGTACTAATCCAGGTTGATGTTTTAATTTGTAAGATGTTACTGCTGTCAACGTTCTCTAGTCTGTCGTGATTAAGTAATTTGGGATTAAATAGTCCTAGTCGCGAAAGTTGCATTCCCATTGCAATGTCTTCTATATACTCGGTAAATTGGGTAAGTTCGTATATTAACTGTTCTCTGTTACTATGTTCGTCTAAAAATTCTTTTGTTCTTTGTATGTTACTGTTAATGAGATGAATTATATCATTTATTTCATGTAGGTTTATTGAACTTGTTGCTACTGATTCTAATTGTTTTTCAATCTTTGTTCGGTCATTGTTATCTAGTGTTCCAAATAAATACTTAAACGCTGATCCTACTATGTTGATTAGTCCTCGTTTCTGTCTATTTGTCTGGTGTAAAGTTATTCCGCTAAGTTCTCTTCGCATTTTATTGTACAAAAGGTCAATTTGGGGAATATTAGTGTAGTTAGTTATTTTATTGTTAAAATAGTGGGTTAGGTTATCTATATCGGAAAGGTTTACGCGAAGACAATGATGTTCGTATTCTGAAGGTATTTGAATCGATTTATCGGAAAATAGGAGGTATCCATGGTTAGTGTCAATGTTGTTGATTTGAAGTTGTTGGGTTTGGCATATTTTTATAGACGTGAGGAGGAGTATTATGATGAGCCAGGGGCCTGCGGAATGGGAAGTTCATTAATTTTTTTCTGTTTTTTAAATTGGGTTTTGTAGTAATGTGTCTCTCTATTCCTATTGGTGATTTTATAATGGTCTTCGTCAGTTTGTTCGACGTTCTTTGTTAATTTAAAAGGGTTTTCTAATTTCCCTTTTCGCAAGGGTCCTTTTCTATATCTAGTGTCGACGTTGTATTCTGTTCGGTCTTTGTTAATTTCGTTAATTTTTATTTCCTTGTTGTGTTGTGTATCTAGAATTGGTTGTCCAGCATAAATAAATATGTGGGCAGGAGTTTGTCCAGTAGTATCATGTTTGGTTTTGTGGTTGTAAATGTAAAGAATCATTTCTATTTTACTGAGTTTAGCTTCATTGTCATTGGAATTGTTTATGATACGGATTTTTTCGTTTATTGTTTTATAGAGCCTTTCTATATCTGCAACACCTGTTTTTGTGGTATTGATTTGTAAGTCTACGTTTTCAGTTTCGAGCCAACGTTTGAGGGCTAAACTAGAAAATGCGCCATCTCTGTCTGCCTTTAGAATTTCGGGTTTCCCCAACTGATTGAATATGCGCATTAGAGCATTTTTGCATTCTATCCAATCTTTTGTTTTAATCTGCTCAAGGGTGGCGAATTTTGAATAAATGTCAATACAACTCAAATAGTGATTCCTTTCAGAGGAATAGATATCTATCACAAATTTATCGCGGCAATGTTCGGGTTTAGGGGTGACTTTCATTGGCATTTTTGTATTTCGGTGTTTAGTTTTTGCTAAGTTACAAACTTGGCATTCGTTAAGTTGGCTATTTGGGAAGTAGTATGTCTCGCCAAAAAGTTTTACAGTTTTCTGTATTCCGGGGTGTAGTAGTTTTTCATGTGTTTTTAGAATTAGTTCTTTGAAATTTGCGTATGTGGGAATGTTTTTTAATAAGATGAGGTTTCGGAAAATCTTTGTATATCTTGGATTCATTGTTTCTTTATATGCTTTTTGAATTACTTCGAAATCTGCATCGCTTTCGATGTACAGAGCGCTGTTTTTTGAACAGAAGTAGTCGAGTAGATATCGTTTGGCTATTTCAGGGGTCATTTCTTCATATGAAAGGTGTATAATTTGTTTTTTGAAGTAAGTTTCTATTTCTGTACTATTGGGACCTTTGGTAAAGATGATTTGTCTTTTATGTTGATTGATAGCTTTCTCTGATAGTCCGATCAAATTGCTACTGTCTTCTTCAGCACTATGTTGTGTAGTTTCACCAAAAAATGATTCTTCTATCTTTACTCTAGAAAGTGCGTCTGCTACGTAATTTTCCTTTCCTTTTATATATTTTATGTCGAAGTCAAATTCCGAAAGTCTAATTTTCCATCTTGTTAATTTTGAATTAGGTTCTTTTAATTTGTGTAGCCAGCACAAGGGTTGATGGTCAGAAGCTACTTCGAAATGTCGTCCTAACAGATAGTGTCTGAAGGTTTTGGTGGCCCAAACTATTGCTAATAATTCTTTTTCTATGGCGCTAAAATTGATTTCATGTTCATTTAGTGTTCTGCTGATGTAACTAACAGGGTGTCCGTCTTGTGATAAAACAGCTCCTAAACCTACATTGCTGGCATCTGTTGTTAATATAAATTTCCTCTCGAAATTCGGTATTTTTAGGATCGGATCTTCAGAGATTAATAATTTTAACTTTTGGAATGCTTCTAAGTATTCTAAACTGTTTATATCTATTGTTGCTCCTTTCTTTAGGCACTTGGTCAGGGGTTTGGCAATGTCTGAAAAATTAGGTATAAATTTCCTATAATATCCTGTAAGTCCTAAAAAGGCTTTAATTTCTTTAGTTTTTCTTGGTAGCGGATATTTAACTATAGCTTTGATTTTATCCGGGTTTGGTTTAATCCCGTCTTTAGTAATAACATGTCCTAAGAAAGTTGTCTCTTGTTTTAAGAACTCGCATTTATCTAGTTGTAGTTTTAAGTTTGCCTGTGATAATTTTTCGAAAACAGCTTGTAAGGCTTGAAGATGTTCTTCTAAAGATGTGGAGAAAATTATGATGTCGTCTAGGTATACTAGACAACATTTATTTAAAAGTGGACGGAGTAAATTGTTCATGCATCTTTGAAATGTAGCGGGGGCATTTTTAAGCCCAAATGGCATTCGTGTGTACTCGTAGTGTCCATATTTTGTCGAGAAAGCAGTTTTGGCTATTGACTCTGAGTCCATTTCTATTTGATGAAAGCCCTTTGCAAGATCTATTGTTGTGAAATAATTTGGCCTCCCTAGTTTCCCTAATATTTCATCTATGTTTGGTATGGGGTATCTGTCGTTTATTGTTATCTTGTTCAATTTCCTATAATCTATTACGATACGAAGCTTCTGCTGTCCAGAAGCATCTAGTTTTTTAGGTACGACCCAAATGGGACTACAGTATGGTGAATTACTTTCTCGGATAATGCCCTGTTCTAACATGTCCTGGATCTGTTTTTCTACTTCCTTTTCATATGTCTGTTGGAAACTATAAACTTTAGAGTAGACGGGGATATTGTGTGTGGTGTTAATAATATGTTTTTCTTGGTTTGTGAAGGTGAGCGTGTCACCTTCGCGAAATTGGATGTCTTGATCTTTTGTCAGTAGATTAGTTAGTTTCAGTTTTTCTTTTACGTTAAGGTGTTCTAATCGGAACAAGTTCTCCTGAAGTGTGGAGGTTTCTAAATAAGTGGGGTCTTGTGGAAATGAAGGGTCCATTTGAATATGGTTCTGTTCTGCAATGCTGTTACCGTCTTTTATCTTGTATATTTTGTTAAATAGAGTGGCAGTTTTCTTTTTATAGTCGATTATTGCTTTTGCTTCGGACAACAATTTGCGTCCAATCAGCATGTCATAATGATCTGAGAACTGGTGGATCAAGAACTCTTTGGGCAATAGGGAAGTAGTTGTTAGGTGGTATATTCGTAAGTTCATTAATTATTAACGGTCCATTACTGGTGTGGATTAGGTAATTGGTTTCTTGTGTTGGTGTTTGAAAAATATTTCGTGTGAGCATATTTATCGTAGATCCTGTATCAATTAGACATTTCAATTCGGTATTATTATGTTTGATCGTTATATATTGGCTTGATCCGGGGCTACTAGCCGAAAATTTTCTGCTTTTTTTTTCTCGTCTGGTTCGTTGTCATTTGTTGTTGGTGTTTCCTCTTCTGTTGTTTCTGAATTGTCGTAGTTCTGTTCAGGGGGACACTGAATTAATTCTGGGGTATAGTTCGATTGATAGGGATAAGGCTGAGGTTGAAAATATTCTGGATAGTAGGGATAATAGTAATTATAGTTATAAGGATATTCGGGTTGATTAGACGTTACTTCTTGATATCTTAGCTCTTCTATGCTCATTTTAGACTGTCCGCTGTCTGATGGTCTCTGTCTTTTTGTTGGGTTATTAGTCTGTACGTTTCCGGTTTGTGGATACGTTGTAGGCATGTGAGTGTGGGTAGGTCCAACGCGATTTTGGTCAAAAATATTTTGTCGGTTAAAAGCTGTGTTTGGTCTGGGTGCTTGTGTCAGGGGTACGTTAGGTTGTGGGTACATAGGTCTATTTTGATATTGAGGAATCGGATTTGTGTTAAACCTGGGTACATGAGAATAGGCTTGGTGATAGGGTTGCCTGCTTTCCCCTACTCTGCCCAGTCTCTACCTTGGTCATGTGCATGTGGTCATATGGCTTAGTTAGTGCGACACACACACAGACACAGAGACACACGCACTCAGAGAGCGCGCAGGCCAGGTGCTGCTGCATGTCACATAGACGACGACCTCTTGCCCCCCAGAGCTGCCCTCCCTCTTAGGCTATCTAGCTGGCGACGGCATCCTTGACATGCTTGCGGAGCGCCGTGACAATTGCGACCAAGTTAGGGTTCGGCTTTGGTTTCGCATTCTCAGCTGTGTTGATGGACTAGTCGTCTGCCACATACTGCCACATGGCAATGGGGCATGCGGCAAGCAGTGTTGCGTGTGTGTGCGGCTCAGCGCAGTGCATATTTCTTAATTAAAACGTTGCCGTTTTGGGCACAATTAAACGAGGAGACCGAGGAAGGAGGGGGGACAGATGATTCAGTCTACAACGTAACGCACTTTGCAACGTGCATCGTGCAACGTGCAACTGTCGAAAATCTGCCTGTTGACAGCGACGGCAACAACCGAATCGCAACCAAAATGTTCTGCACAGTGGTTGCAAAATGTCGCTGGTCAGACGCCGAAAGCACATAAAATATTCAACTGTCTGTCAATTATGAGCTCAGCATACACACATACAGATATAAACAGATACACACAGACACGCATATAATACATATTTACTTGTATATCTGTATACGGGTAATTTGATAAATACGCGTGTGTATACGAAATGCAGGGAAAATCTATTGAATGAACCCACGCAGCTTTGAGTGAAAGAGACGCCGCCACTAATGCTCCGCTCTCGTTCGTCTCATCTCGTCTGGTCTCGTCTCGTCTCGTTGCTCACTGCTAGCTTCGTTCACTGGAATTAAGCGTAAAAATGGGCCAGAAAAACGGGAATAAACATGCGCATCCCAGTATATCCTTGAAAAGCGTTACGTGCCGCCTGGATGCGTTGCTGCTCGTTCCAGAGATTTGTAATGTGATTGTGTTTGTGAGTGTCTACATTTGTGTGTGCCTGTGTGTGTGTGTGTGTATGTGTGTGTGTACTTCTGTGTGTGTGAAAGTAACTCAATGCCAGGCCGTTTGGCAAAGTCAGTCATTGGGTCGACCGGCACGGCAGCAACAGCAGCTCACCTGACCGACTAAACCTGATAAACTCCTTCCCACCTTCCGCTTTTCTGTGCTCCCCACTGTTAATGTCACCATGGAGACAGAAGCTCTGTGTAGCTCTGGCTCAATGTTTTTGCCTGGGCGCTATGCAAATCGCCGCACAACAAAAACACAAAGGCATCAACTCGCGCTGTGCCACGAAATTTGCATGTTTTTTTTCTTCTTTTCGCCATGCGGTAGGTAGAAAACGTAGCTTGTAAGTCAATTGGGTTGTCTACACAGCGACAAACACACACACCTAGACACACCCACTCACATAGGACTGGCATGGCAGTTAGAGAGCGAGAGTCTTTATACACACTAACATTCATTTAGGCTGACGCTGGCATTGCATACAATAAGGCGCCGTGGCGCCGCGGGGCTGTCTGTTTGTAATTCGCTTTGTAGTCGCCTTGGGCGCAATTATTTCTACCTTTTTTTTGTATTCTGTTCGGTTCGCATTTTTTTTTTGTTTTCACCTCTTCTTTTTAAATGCTTTTAGTGTATCCATCGAGTGGCTGGCAAACAGCTGCGAATTGTCTGGATTTTTAATTTTGTATTTAATTTATGCAGAGCATTTAAAATGATATTAGAAAGCAAATAAATCTCTATCATGTGCTTTAGATTATCTTCATTTTATTTGCTGAATTTGATAAAATCTTTAGATTTATTGCAAGCAACGCCACCTGTTAAACGGCAGAGACTGGTCAGTTTTGAAATAAAATAAATAAAAACCAGTAGGAAAAGCAACTGTCGCGCGGCACACTACAGTGGGATACCCTTCGACCTACGTTCCTAATATGTACACATATGCATATGCACATGATTTGAAATTATTCTCGATAGATGGCGCTCGCGCTTGTTAGTAGACACAAGCACTTGGTTTTATGCTCATACTTTCTTGAATAACTTTTGTGTTTATTATCCGATCGGATTGCAATTTAGAGAATAAGTAGATATAACTATCAGCTTAGTATATGTTAAAGTCAGAAAGTTTTATCTTTAATACAACGCTTACTAATTGAGTTAAAAAATTAAATTATTGATTTGCGGGGGCGGTGGGCGTGGCACCCAACATTTGAAGTAAACTTTATCTGCGCCTTGTATACAGAAACCTTCATGCCAAATTTGGTGTCTCGAGCTCTTCTAATAGCTGAGATCTGTGTGTTCATCTGGTCATCCGGACATCCGGACAGACAGACAGACATGGCTCAATCGACTCGGCTAGTGATCCTGAGCAAGAATATATATACTTTGTGGGGTCTCCCATGCCTCCTTCTGCCTGTTACATACATTTGCAAAAAGTTAGTATACCCTTTTTTGACCATTTTCAATGGTCGAAGGGTATAAAAATTACTGATATATGCTTGTTATGTCTATCTCGTCTTTATACTCTTCTTCTTTCTCTATCTCCCTATCTCTCTCTTTCGCTCTCTTTTTGCAAATCTTTTTTATGTGCAAGGCATTGCTTGCATCTGTTGAAAACGTTACTTCGCCATAAAACACACACTGCCTGTAAAACTGAAGCAGCAACTGTTGCACATAACATAAAAAAATACAAACGCTACAGTCAGGTGGTAACTGTATAAGGCCATGGATTATCTTAGTATACCGTAAAAAAAAGTTTGTAAATAACAGAATAGAATCGCCACTCGAATTTTCCACCGATTATCAAAAATAATCAGTACCTAGGAAACACCAAGGGGAGGCTACTGCACATGTAATGGGGCTAGTTGTTCTTAAAAAATTAAATTTTGGTGACCTACGAGTCGACTTGAGATGTTCTGCGCAACTTAAATATTTATTAAATTCCCCAAATTAATTAATTTCTACAATCTGCAGACATAGATAGATTCTATCTGTCTAACTTATTTATTTTCGGATATTTATAAAAACTCGCAATGAAAATTGCGGTTTATTTGGATTAATATTACAAATTTGGCGGAGATAAATTTTATACAGTGTTCGACAATACGCGCAATTTGAAAAAATAGAAAAAAACCACAGTCGCGCTGCACGCGACAGTGGGATACCCTTCGACCTTTGTTCCGATGTAGCTTAATTTGTTAAATTCATACACATATACAAATGCGCATGCTTTTAAATTATTGACGACAGATGGCGCTCGCGCTTTGCGCTCGCCCGCCGCCCTTGTTAGCTGAAACCAGCACTTGGTTTTATGCACATACTTTCTTAAATAACTTCTGTCTTTATTGTCCGATCGGATTACAATTTCGAGAATACGTAGATATAACTATCAGTTTAGTATATGTTAAAGTCAGAAAGTTGTATCTTTCATACAGCGCTTACAAATTAAGTTCAAAATTTAAATTATTGATTTGCGGGGGCGGTGGGCGTGGCACCTAACATTTGAAATAAACTTGATCAGCTTATAGTACACAGGAGTCTTTCTGCCAAATTTGGTAACTCTAGCTTTTATAATAGCTGAGATCTGTGCGTTCACACAGACAGACGGACAGACGGACAGACAGACAGACATGGCTCAATCGACTCGGCTTGTGATCCTGAGCAAGAATATATATACTTTATGGGGTCTCCGACGCCTCCTTCTGCCTGTTACATACATTTGCACAAAGTTAGTATACCCTTTTTTGACCATTTTCAATGGTCGAAGGGTATAACAATTCATAATTGAAAAACCGATTGATAGTAACTTAAAATCAAATAATTGGCAAAACCGCTAACTTATGGATTGGCCTTTTAAAAACGCCGGTTGCCGTTTTCACCTCGGCCACTCGAACCTTAGATAATACTTTTTTTTCAAACTAGCCAACCACATATTTATATATCATATTTAAATATCACTAAACATTGATTAACAAAAAAAATTGTTCACTAGATTAACAATAAAAAAATTCGCCTATAGCTACTTTAATTAATATTTTCCTTTTGTTAACACAATTCACACCTTGCAGATCTTTGAGCTCATAATAATAATTTCCCAATTTCCTTTTTACTCTTGCCTTCAAGAATGAAGGGGCTAATTTAGCACTATCCGGTAGCAAAATTGTTTGATAATATTTTCCAAAGTAGTTTCATGCTGGGTAGTCAGTGGGCGTTTTGGATAATCTTTAGGAGCTGATAACTCTGCTAATTCTAATTCCAAATCTTTTGGCAGCAAGTCAAAGCTCCTCCAAAAATCAATACCTAAATAGAGATTCTGTGATAATGTGGGAACTACGTATAAAACAATTGGCTTGGACTCGCCTTTAAAAGTTATATTGGTGATGATTTTAGCTACAACATTTTGCCGTTGGCCATCAGCTGTTCGAACTGTGGTTAAAAATCTGAACACTTCCGTAAGGTTGCATGTCATTTAACTTGCCCACTACGGCAGCCATAATAGTTTTTTGTTCATGTTTGCGGTTTTTAAAATAATTCTTTACACGCAGGCTAGATCGGTTTAGTTGTAAATCTGTGGATTCAGTGTTAACACTGGCGGATATATCTGGGTTGTTTTTAGTAAGAGTATTTAAATTTAAATTTGAGCTGCCTATTCCGTATTGGTGCTCTTCGACGTCATCTGTTTGCGTGCACTTTTCAAAGATGCACGCTGAGTTGCGTTTTTTGATGAACAATAGGTGCAATTAGGCTTATAAGCATCCGCGCGGGTCAGTTTTTTGTTTTCTGTAAGTCCAGAAATCTAATTTCAACATTTTATTTCTATATTCGTCTTTTTCTATTGCCACTGTTTTGTTTCCTTTAACAGAATTTAAAATTAATATATTTTTACTTTCATTCAAGAATTTCCTAGTTCGTCCCACTGTATCTATTATTGCACGATCCCGTTCATTCTCTCTCATTTTTGTCTTGTGTTCTTTCATAAGTATAGATAAATGCGTGCGTGCTGTTCTTTTGGACTACCAAAAATCCATAAGGAAGGGACACCACTGAGACGAATATGCTCCTCTATAGGATCCCCTTCTTACGCCTTGTGTAAATACATTGTTTCTATTCTCAAAAATATGACAACGGAATCGAAATTCAACATAAAAAACGCCATAGAATTCAAAGATAAGATAAATGACGAAAACATCAACGATGACGAAATACTCGTCTCTTTCGACGTAGTATCACTTTTCCCCAGCATACCATTAGACTTAGCTTTATCAACTATAAAATCAAAATGGACACAAATACAACAACATACTGAGATACCTGAACAAACTTTCCTAGAAATAGTTAAGTTCTGCATCGTAGAAAATAGATACTTCAAATATGAGACACAATTTTTTCGCAATTAAAAGGTATGCCAATGGGTTCCCCACCTTCACCCGTAATTGCAGACATTCTAATGGAAGAATTATTGAAGAACACCGTGGAAAAACTTAAAACAAAACCACGACTACTAACAAAATATGTCGATAATCTGTTTGCAATTACAAAGTCCAACGAAGCAGAAAACATACTCCTCGAACTTAATTCGTACCATAAAATTCACAATTGAGAAAGAACAAAACAGTAAGCTACCATATTTAGATTCAATAATAAATAGAGTAGGAGGAAAATTAAAATTAAAATGGTACAAGAAACCGATGGCATCTGGAAGACTAATTAAACACAATTCAAACCATCCAAGGACGATGACAATTAATACAGCAAGATGCTGTATTAAACGAATGTTTGACATTTCTGACACAATGTACCACAAAGAAATAAAGAGGGAAGTAACAAAAATACTTACGGACAATGACTTTCCAAAATGCTTAATCAATAAACTTATACAATAAAATACAAACGCTACAGTCAGGTGCTGACTGTATAAGGCCATGGATTATCTTAGTATACCGTAAAAAAAGTTTGTAAATAACAGAATAGAATCGCCGCTCGAATTTTCCACCGATTATCAAAAAAATTCAGTACCTAGGAAACACCAAGGGGAGGCTACTGCACATGTAATGGGGCTAGTTGTTCTTAAAATATTAAATTTTGGTGACCTACGAGTCGACTTGAGATGTTCTGCGCAACTTAAATGTTCCCCAAATTAATTAATTTCTGCAATCTGCAGACATAGATAGATTCTATCTGTCTAACTTATTTATTTTCGGATATTTATAAAAACTCGCAATGAAAATTGCGGTTTATTTGGATTAATATTCCAAATTTGGCGGAGATAAATTTTATACAGTGTTCGACGATACGCGCAATTTGAATTAACGAACAGAAGAAGAAGAACGCATACACAAAGCAGAAGCGAAGTGTCGCAACCATTAGACTGAGCGAGAGGGCAATATTTATATGTATGCATTTCTAGCGCTTACCAAAATTTATTTCATGTGCTTCTTGTTGATTTTTTGGAACGAGATAGAGTTGTTCAGTGGCTGAGTAGATTATGTCTCGGGTTCGATTGCTACCGCGATCGGCATGTGAAATTTTTTGTTTTTCATTATTTTTCATTAAAATATTTTAAAAGCTCAATAACATTGAAAAGGGGCGGCGGTGGTAGCCGGTTTTTTTAAGTTTTTGGTACGCAATATATGTATGTAATTAGAACTTAGTTTTCTTTTGTTGGTACACAGCAGCAACTCCAAATCTAATTGTATTGATACTGTGTGTTGAATTGGGATGCCAATACATACATGTGGATATGCAGACATGAATGTATGGGCGTCCCACTCGCACATTCACAACTTTTAAAGGGCTTGTAGTGAAACGGTAGAACTATCGTCTGCTTATGATGGTGCCGGGATGCCAGATCGGGCTCATATCGATGAGGCTGCGTCGCCACAGTCTTCTGATCGCTGTTATGTTCTAGCATTCTAATTGCAAAATATTGAGAGCAAAACAAAATAACAATATCCAATAAGAATAATATTGAACTTGCAAAGTCATAACAGGCCAAATACTTTTGGCTCGCGTCTTTTTGATGCGTGCTAAATATAATAAATAAAGTAAACTTTATTTATAAATAATTAATATTATTTGTAACTATTATAATTTTATTGCATAATATAGTATGAAAACAAAATAAGGAAAAACTATTTTTTATTGAAATTTAATTAAATAATTTAATTTGTTTGTAGCGGCTATTTTACAGCCCGCTTGAGTGTAACTTTTCTTTTCGTTTATTGGAATAAAATAAATAAACTAAATAAAATAAACCAGTAAGAAAAGCAACAGTCGCGCGGCACGCGACAGTGGGATACCCTTTGACCTACGGTTCTACATATACATATGCACATGTTTTAAAATTATTCTCGATAAATGGCGTTCGCGCTTCGCGCTCGCCTGCCTCCCTTGTAAGTATATACAAGCACTTGGTTTAATGCTCATACTTTCTTGAATAACTTTTGTGTTTATTGTCCGATCGGATTGCAATTTAGACAATAAGTAGATATAACTATCAGCTTAGTATATGTTAAAGTCAGAAAAATTTATCTTTTATACAACGCTTACAAATTGAGTTCAAAAATTAAATTATTGATTTGCGGGGGCGGTGGGCGAGGCACTCAACATTTGAAAAAAACTTCATCTGCGCCTGGTACACAGAAACCTTCTTGCCAAATTTTGTGTCTCTAGCTCTTATAATAGCTGAGATCTGTGTGTTCATCTGGTCATCCATACATCCGGACAACCGGACATCCGGACAGACAGACAGACAGACAGACATGGCTCAAACGACTTGGCTAGTGATCCTGAGCAAGAATATATATACTTTGTGGGGTCTCCTATGCCTCCTTCTGCCTGTTACATACATTTGCACAAAGTTAGTATACCCTTTTTTGACCATTTTCAATGGTCGAAGGGTATAAAAAGGAAATAATTAATAAATGAAAATTTCCACCCGCCTCAAACCGGGAGTTGAACACACGCACTCTCTCACAGTCATTTTAATTTGCCGTCCGCCACTCTAACCACTCGGCCATTGCCTCACTTCTTGGCCTATCGTCAAAGCTGCAAGCTGGTCTGTTACCATATAATGCAAAAAAAAAGTTTAAAATGCAGTGTGTCTGATGCTAGATTCGAACCTCGGTATGCTTGTGTAAATTAGGTCTGCTTAAGTATATATGTTCAAAGTGAGTTTAATCATATCTCACTTATTAATAGTCCGATTTAAATGAAATTTTGACATAACGCCCGTGGCAAGGTATTTGTCATGTAAGATATACAACTTTGGTTATTGAGCTAATATTGTAGTTGTTAAATAGTTATTACTGATTTTCAGAGGCGGAAAGGAGCGTGTCCAAATTTTACAAAAACTTTGAGACACTGCAATATATATGTATGTTGTCGAAAAATTTGATGACTCTAGCTCTTATAGTTTCTGAGATCCAGGTGTTCATACAGACAGACAGACGGACAGACAGACGGACAGACAGACATGGCTCAATCGACTCGGCTACTGATACTGATTCAGAATATATATAGTTTATGGGGTCGGAGATGCCTCCTTCTGCCTGTTACGCACATTTCCGTTCCGACAAACACAATAGACCATTAATTTTTTTAAAATCCAAGGCCTAAAGATCTGCAAGGCTCATTGACACCCAGTTCCATTCATTGCTCTCGCCTCCACCTCTTCCTTTTTATCCACTAGTCACAAAGCCACCCCGCACAGTGGCAGTGCCAGGCTCCGTGTAGACAAGCCGCATCCCAGTTGGCAATCAGATTGCCATACAACATACAACAAACAACAATCCCCAGTTCGGTACAAGCCCAACACGACAATACAATTCTGATTGAACCGAGCAATAAGCTGCGCCTGCCTTTCAACTCCACATGCCACATCCTCTTCCTCGCATTTGGCTGAAAAACACTGGCATAGTGGAAGAAGGATTGCCTGCCGGAAACACTCGAAAACTCATTGCAAGATTTTACTTTTTGTTGGTTTGACTTGTAGCAATTTGTTGTGTCTCTTTCTCTCTCTATCTCTCTGTTCTTCCTCTATATATGTATATGGCATATATGTATGTATGTGTGTGAAATAAAAGGGAACCAAATTATGCCTGGTGCCCAAACAAGCGCAGGGGTCATATGGCTGCAATCAAAAAATACGCTTGATTTTTTACATCCTTGCGAAATGCGCACTATCAATATTATGAGATTTCACGGCATCTCCCACTCAGCGCGTGCGCCCCTCGCTGCCCCCTCTCTGTGTATAGTTCCGTGTGAGTGTGTGGCGAATATTGCAAATGTAACGCTTGTTGGCGACGCAGGACCAGCTGAGCAGGAGGGGAGTAGACGGAACTTGCAACGTGTGCGGCGCCCCTCGAGTGGGGCTCGTCGGCGCAGCAATTCAACGTTTTTGCTACAATCAAGTATACACTCGACGGGTTGAGCTATAAAAAAACACAGGCAAGTATGTAAATGCTTGAAGGCCGTAGGCTGCACTGGCAAATACCCTACAACAAGTAAGAATGTGATGAGTAGCAAGAGATATACGCAAATAAATAATATACTCTTAACTCACATATAATTTGCAGGTTATAAAGAACTTAAAGCAAGTCCCAGTGCAGCCCTGGTTTACAGGGTATGCATTTGTGCGGCCTTGCGGTAAATTCTGGCATTTTAAAAATTGATTCTAAATACTGAAGGCAAAGGCGGCGAGTGCGAAAATATTTCGCGCACGTTGAACCATCAGCCGGGAATGGATGGAGTGACAGACTGTCAGTCTGCCTGCATGTGTGCCGAGCTGGGCAGGTGTCTCTCTCTTTATCTTGCCACCCCTCTCTCTCTCTCTCTATCTCTCTCTCTGTCTGTATGTGTGGGCGTGTGTGTTTGTTGGGAATTTCCGGTTCTACATTTCCGTTCGTTTTGTCACGTAGTTTATGAATGAATTTAACGGCAGTTGCAGCGACGACATCGTCTATAAAGCTTGTTGATATGTTTTAATGAGCACTTTTTGCATACATGCGTGTGCCTGTGTGTGTGTTTGTATGTATGTTTGTGTGTGTGTGTGTGTGTGTGGCACACATAAAACTAAAAAAGATTGAAAGCTGTCCCGGCTGGAGTGGCACATTTGAAAAGACACCGCAAATTGTTCACTTGGTTTCCCCTTGCGGGCTGTGAGCTGCGCCAGTGCGTTGCAAAACTTTTTTAATACATTTTTCATTTCCTGCCAACATTACGTATACGCTGTGTGGCCAATAAAAATAACCAAAAATTGCCCATTGACCAAACCAGCCTAATGTCGTTTAATATATATTGCTGCCAGCTTTAGTCAACTTTGCCTGGGCTGGAGAGCAATTTAGCTATTGCTCTGTCCGTCTCAGGCTGCCCATCTTCAGCTCTCAGCCTTGTCCTTTGTGGTCGGACGGGACGGACAGACAGAAGACGGCTTTGGTCGTTTCTTAAACCGTTGCCATGGATACTAAATAAAAAAACAGAACAGAGACGAGCGGAGCAGCCGACAGTAAAGGCAGCAGCGCACGGCACAACAATGCTGTCAATAACAAGCCAATATGAAACTGGACAGCTTAAGCGTGGGTAGTGAAACACAGGCGAGGGTGGTTACAGAGGTTGTGCTTTTGTCGAACAGTGCAAAACCTTTACAGAGAGCCTGTTAAGGTGTAGACCATTTAAACTATTTTGAAGCTTTTAGTCGTTTGTTACTTTACAAGATATTTTTATCTTTATACCCTTCGACCATTGAAAATGGTCAAAAAAGGGTATACTAACTTTGTGCAAATGTATGTAACAGGCAGAAGGAGGCGTCGGAGACCCCATAAAGTATATATATTCTTGCTCAGGATCACAAGCCGAGTCGATTGAGCCATGTCTGTCTGTCTGTCCGTCTGTCCGTCTGTCTGTGTGAACGCACAGATCTCAGCTATTATAAAAGCTAGAGATACCAAATTTGGCAGAAAGACTCCTGTGTTCTATAAGCTGATCAAGTTTATTTCAAATATTAGGTGCCACGCCCACCGCCCCGCAAATCAAGAATTACATTTTTGAACTCAATTTGTAAGCGCTGTATACAAGATACAACTTTCTGAATTTAACGTATACTAAGCTCATTAAAATATCTACGTATTTCAATCCGATCGGACAATAAACACAGAAGTTATTTAAGAAAGTATGTGCATAAAACCAAGTGCTTGTATCAGCTAACAAGGAAGGCGGGTGAGCGCAAAGCGCGAGCGCCATCTGTCGGCAATAATTAAAAAGCATACGCATTTATATATGTGTTTGAATTTAACAAATTAAACTACACCGGAACATAAGTCGAAGGGTATCCCACTGTCGCGTGCAGCGCGACTGTGATTTTTTTCTATTTTTTTTATTTATTCAATCTTAATGGAATTAGCTTACAATAGGTATAGGTATAATAAAACATCAAATTTAGAGTGATAGTTCTACAATTTATGAGTGCGAGACAGCGTGCTTTAAGTCACGAATTGCTTAAACAAATGGACTCTGTTTATATGTAGAGTAAGTCATTCAAATACAAACGGACTGACACAGTCAACTATAGTATGAGGTTATTGATGCTGAGTAATATTTTTAAAAGTCTCTAATAATTGTAATTTGTGATTTTGAAAAAAAAAGTTGCAAAATAACTTTTATAATAAAAATTAAAAATAAAAATTATTTTGCAACTTTATTTTTTTTTTTAAATAACGGTTATTACAAGCTTTTTTTAATAACAGTTGCAAAATATATGTTTATTATTTTATTGATATAATGGGATTTTTATAAGATTTTTGGCGTCCTTTAAAAATTTTTAGGATGATCCCTTCATAGGGATATTTTCTATACGGCTATTTACGGTCTCTGGTATATATATAAAAAAATGTCCCCAGTTTATTCATGAAAAGTTTATGGAAAATAAAAAATTGCCTTGTAAAGAAAAATTTTCCAAGTCCCTGTAAATTAAACAATTCACGCTCAAATAACAAAATGTTCTGGGTGATGTTATGCTAAAAATTGCCAAACTTACGAATGGAAGTGTCCGATTGGACTTGACTTCACTGATATTGCCAGAACCCGAAATATAAAAAGCAACCTACGTACTTTATTCACAGTAAGTGCCTTAACATTTCATGCATTGAGGTTGAGCCTTACCTTTTTTATACCTTTATACAAAGTAGGATTTTTGCCTTAACAAATCATGCATTGATGCTGTATTCATAGACAACTTTTGTGATCAAGCGAGTAGCAGGAGGGACGGGACTGTTGCTTGTTGGATGCGCGACATGTACAAGGAGACAGACTGAAGTCCGATTGCCTTTTGGCCAAAGCGAAAGCCATAACCGGAGACGGAGCCGGAGCTGAGGCTTGTTGGCAATGCTGTTGCCAAGACAGCAGCCGCACAGCGATTTATGCGCTGGCCAGTTCATGCGGTGTCCAGTGTCCTCCTTGAAGCTGCCTCTAAGCTTGCCGCTTCCTCTTTTCTCCTCCCCCTCTCTTTCTCTGGCGAGCTGACGGCATTTTTCTTATGAGTGCAAAATCTCAGCACAACTTGCCAGATATATGGCTAGCTATAGCTCTTATTCTTCTGCTGCTCATGCTCCTCCTCCTGCTTTATATGCTGCTGCTTATTCCGTTGCTGCTGTTTGTGTGCTTCTTCTGTGCACACAATAAAATGGGAACGCTCAATGCATGTCAATTTGCGGCTCTGTGGGAAATCTTCCAGGCAAACCGAGTGGGCTTTGCTGCTGCGTATCCCTGAGCATCTTCGCCTTTAGCTCTCTCTCTCTCTCCCCCTGGCCCAACCGTTAGTCATGTATTAATGTCACTTAGATGCGGGCGTTCGAGCCGCCTGTTTACTGCTAGCAGACACTGTTTGCGGCGGACCATGCGGGCCGCCTTTGTCGTGTGTCGCTCTGAAAACGGGTCGAGGCAAGTTGCCAAAATTTTTTTGCGTTTATCTTTGTGGCAAAAGTTTTCGGTTAACGTGTTTGCCATTGTCAACACAGCAACTTTTGTGTTGTGGTGCCAACAACAACAACTACAACAGCAGCAGCAACTGCACATTGACACGCCCCTGCACCGCCCACACATCCACGTTGCATCCGCTGACATTGCAATTGCTTTTGTCAAGTTTTGCGTTCGTCGTCTCATCTGCCAAATTGTTTGTTTTGTTTGGCGCGTGCAGCTTTTGAGTAACTTTTTTCTTTCCCATCTCTCATTCTCCCTATCCAATTTTTCCTGTTTTCTTTTCTCTTTTTTGTGTGTCAGGTATACACAATGACACGCCCCCTAGTCGCTGTGTCGCCCAGTTGCCAACTGTGTGGCGTGTGTATCAATATTTGACTAGTTGTATTGCCAGGCAGCTACAATGCACTTACGGCAAATACCCTGTAGCTTAGCTGCCATGGAGTCGTGCAGGCTTATGGTATCCATTTGGCTAATGGACTTTGTTTTTAATAGGGCGTTTATTTGTATAGCTTATACTGCTGAATTCATATTTAATTTCATCAAGGCGGCAAAGAAGCCTTTGGCATCTGGCATCGATAACATCATTATCTACCTTTTTATTATCGGCCTACCGCCACTTTTGAGCCACAGATGACTTAAATAAGTGTTGATTAAGCTAAAAAATAAATATCGGATATATTTGATTTA
>JAEIFQ010000925.1:0-17119 GCA_018904025.1 Zaprionus vittiger
ACAGCTGACTGCGTTTTTTGGTTTGCGTTTTATAGGCATTGAAAGCAGACGATCTCGTGAATTTTAACGAAAATGGAAAAAAGTGAATTTCGTGTGCTAATTAAGCATTATTTTTTGCGTAAAAATCCATCACCGAAACCAAGGAAAGACTTGATAAATATTATGGGGGACTCTGCACCATCAATTTCAATGGTTAAGAAATGGTTTACTGAGTTCCGTTGTGGTCGTACCAGTACAAGTGATGCCGAACGTTCAGGTCGCCCAAAAGAGGTCGTCATGCCAGAAATCGTCGACAAAATCCATGGAATGATATTGGATGATCGGAGAATAAAAGTGCGTGAGGTAGCTGAGGCTGTAGGCATCTCAACTGAACGGGTACATCACATTTTACATGAATATTTGGACATGAAAAAGCTTTCCGCGCGATGGGTGCCGCGATTGCTTACACACGACCATAAGCGCAACCGTGTGACCATTTCAAAGGAGTGTTTGGCGATGTTCAACCGCAATCCAAACGAATTTTTGCGCCGTTTCGTTACCGTAGACGAAACATGGATCCACCACACCACACCAGAGACCAAAGAACAATCAAGACAGTGGGTTTCTCCGGGTGAACGTGCACCAAAGAAGGCCAAGGTGGGTCTGTCGGCCAACAAGGTCATGGCCACAGTTTTTTGGGATGCACAAGGTATCATTCACATCGATTACCTTGAAAAGGGTAAAACGATCACCGGCGAATATTATTCAGAGCTTTTGGACAGATTCGATATTGATTTGAAGCAGAAACGACCGCATTTGGCGAAAAAAAGTGCTGTTCCATCAGGACAATGCACGGGTGCACACGTGTGTAGTCAGCATGGCAAAATTTCATAAATTGGGCTACGAACTGCTACCCCATCCAGCATATTCTCCAGATTTAGCCCCCTGTGACTATTTTTTGTTTCCAAACATGAAGAAATGGCTCGGCGGTAAGAGATTCGGGTCAAATGAAGAGGTCATCACAGAAACAAACGACTATTTTGAGGGCCTTGAGAAAACCTATTATTTGGAAGGAATAAAAAAATTGGAAAAACGCTGGACTAAATGTATAGAGCTAAAAGGAGATTATGTTGAGAAATAAAACGCTTCTTTGACGAAAAAAATATATTTTATTCAAAAAGTCACGGACTTATCAAACGACCCTCGTATCTAGGAATAGTATTGGACAGTAAGTTGAGTTGGAAGACCAATGTTGAGGAAAGGGTAAAGAAGGCCACAAGTGCACTGTATGCATCACAAAAGATGCTAAGCAGCACATGGGGCCTGTCTCCCAAACTGATGCACTGGATCTTCATCTCAATTGTTCGTCCAATACTACTCTACGGTGTCCTAGTATGGTGGAAGGCCACTAAGAAATCCACATACCTCCTAACAATGGAAAGGGTACAGAGACGGGCACTGATGTGCATCACTGGGGCACTAAGATCAACTCCAACAAAGGCCTTGGAGGTGATACTTGGAGTTCTCCCTATCGACATACAGGCCAAATTACTAGCGCAAAAGACCGCACAACGTCTCTGCGCCATAGGAAATATGGCCCTGGCGAATTACGGGCACGGTGAAGTAGGAGGAGTGTCACTCATTAGCACGGACTATGTGACCCCAATAAACAACTTCTCGAGAACGCCCACTCTAATGGGACATGAAGATTGGAAAATCGGCATGGTCGAAAACGCAACAAAGATATTTACGGACGGATCTAAAATGGAAACTGGCGTAGGCGCCGCGGTTTACTGTGCAGATCCTCTCATCCAAGCGTCGTACAAGCTGCCAAACTACTGCAGCATCTTCCAAGCGGAGGTCTTCGCTATTAGGAAGGCTGCAGAACTTGCGACAACGCTTAACAAGGATCGGGTCAACATCTTTGTCGACAGTCAGGCGGCCATCAAATCCATGCAAACCTATGTCATCAGCTCCGGATGTGTACTGGCGAGCAGGGAAGCATTAGATGCACTAAGCAGCCGCTCGAAGGTGCGCATCTTTTGGGTTCCCAGCCACCAGGGCATCGAAGGAAACGAGATGGCAGACAGGCTAGCGAAGGAAGGTGCCGAATCTAGACAACAGACAGTTGAAGAACTGAAGATACCGATACGATCAATAAGCCACAGCTTAGAAGAAAGCGCTGCAGTAATAGCAGGAAGAAGGTGGCATAGAACAACAAACTGCAAGATAACACGCATTATGTGTAATCATGCAAATGCGAAACTCACCCAATACGTCATTCAGCTCCCGAGAAGAGACTGTAGAATAATGACAGGTATACTCACAGGTCACTGCCTGACCGCAACGCATGCTAAGAAGTTGGGCATAACCGAAAACGAAGAATGCAGAAAATGCAAGGTACCAGGAGTAAAAGAAACTCTGGAACACCTCATCTGCGACTGTCCCGCACTCATGACCTCGAGAGCGAAATGCCTTAGAAGCCCCCTGCTTGCATCACTGAAGGAAGCGGCGGGCCTGGCACCCCAAAAACTCCTGGCCTTTGCCAAACTAACCAGCACACTAGACTGGGATAATTAAATCGAAATTAACAGCCTCCATCGCTTATCCGGCAACACTAAGGATCATACTGATCTATGTGAGACCCCCATCTGGGGGCCTGCCGATATAACCTAACCTAACCTAAATACAGTTGTGCAGTTAATTAAATGCCTTTTAAAATAGAATATGTGTGTTAGTTTAAGAATTTTAATATAAGAATATATGTATATATATATATATAATATATGTGTTAATATTATATAAATATTTGTATGTGTTGTGCCGGTGCAGCCGAAATATTGCTGCCGGTCAAAATATATATGTTAATAAATAAACTTAATAAATGTAAAAGGAATACAGTGTTATCTTTTTTTTGGTGTTAGATTTGGAGGTACAATTGCCACTTGAGGTGCGGACCTTGGCAATGTACTAATGGGCAACGTAAGTATGTAATGTGTATATACAATATATTACACATATATTAACATACAATTTAATTAGTTTGGAAAATGTATGTACCTTTGTTCAAATGAAAAGGGTAGGAGAAGGTACATACATATATGTGGCAGAGGTTTGTTAATAGGATTGGACGGATAAACTGTGTGTAATTTATGATTCGTATTTCCGTACATATATATGTATGGAAAACTTTCGAAGGTGGCAGTCGTCTGTAAGTAAGTATGTGCTTACTAATGCAGCAACATACATATGTACATACAGAGATGCCAGTGGCGCAAATTGCGAGGTTAGGAGAAAGAAAAAATCTTTCTTTTCACCAAGGAACAATTACACACAGTCCTCTGCCGCATAAGATAGGTAAAAAAAAACTTTAGTACTTATCTGGGGGATCCTGACGAGATGCCGATGATCTGGTGGTTCGAGCGGAGCGTGGGGATGAAAATCCAGCGACGTGATGTCCAAATGTAGATGATGATAATAAATCCGGCTCGAAGGACCAATGAATGTGGTGGCGGCAAGAAGATCTTCCTTCTTGGGGGGATCGTAGAGTTGGGGGTAAACGCTGAAAATCGAAAACCGACGCGAAAACAAATCGAAATATAAGTACAATGCGGGGCGCGTGGTATTCACTTCACTTATAATTTTCAACTAATTTCTTCTGTACATGTTACATATGTATTTAGCTTAAGCCTAACTTAACATACTAATCCGGATAAAAGAGTGCGAGAGCCCTTGGTGACTTCTCGCACTGTTTACGACGAAATGCTGCCTACTTCTCGGCAGCTACGTTTCGACGTAAACAGTGTGTATCTTCGTCCTGGCTTAAAACTATTATGTCGTCAATATAAATGTAACAGATTTTACCTATGTGTTCTCTAAGGATATCGTCGAGGGCGCGTTGGAATATAGAGGGTGCGTTTTTTAGTCCAAAAGGTAGTCTAGTGAATTCCTATTTTCCGTTATTTATGGAAAATGCTGTTTTTTCTATGTCGCTCTCTTTTAACTGTATTTGGTGAAATCCACTCTTGAGGTCAAGGACGCAATACAATTTGTTATTGCCTAATTGTGCTAATACTGTGTTGATATCTGGTATGGGGTATTTGTCTGCTATTGTAACGCTATTTAATTTTCGGTAATCAATTACCATTCTATATTTTTTTATATTTGAGGCGTCTATTTTTTTTTGGTACAATCCACACTGGTGAATTGTAGGGGGACGGGACGGACGAATTATTTCATTTTCTAAAAGTTCGTTGATTTGTTTGTTGACTTCGTCTTTTAAAGCAAATGGGAATGGGTAAAATTTCAAATAAACCGGAGTATCTGTGTTTTTGCGGATTTCTGCTTTAACTCTAGTGGTGTAGGTCAGTTTTTCGTTGGGCTCAGCAAAAAGGTTGGGTTATTTTTTTACAAGTTGGCTTAAGTTTGTTTTTTGAGATTCTGTCAGGTGTTCTGTTCTTGGGATTATTACGTTCACGGATTCAAATTTCTTTTCTTGTATTGGGATACTCATGCCATTTTTTAGTAACATTAGTTTGTTTTTGATGTCGGGTACAGCACCTAATTCTTTTAGGCTGTCGCTTCCCAGTATAGCGTCAAACGTCCTTAGTGTAGGTAGTCGTTGAATAAATTTGCCATCTTGCAATGGGTTATTTTAATGTTGCCTCCTACAGAAACTGCATGAAATGGATTTTTGTTTTGTAATGGATTTGGGATGAATTTGGGCTGGATATAATTTCTATTTGAACCGGTGTTAATTAATATGTTAAGCACTTGGCCACTCCTCACTTTCCATTGGAAATATGGTAATGAGAAGTCTGTACGATTTTAGCAGAAAATCGTACGCTGCTGCAGATATGGCAGATACGCAGCTATCAACAAGACAAGATAAGAAAGAGCTGCATTCCAGAAATAAGCTTCAAGAACTGAAAGAAGCAAAATATTTTGCAAAGGCTAAAACAGCCATAATTGAAAGCTGCAATGCAAAGGGAGTGAATTTCAAATTTATCGCTCCCAGAGCACCTCATTTCGGCGGACTATGGGAAGCAGCAGTAAAATCTGCAAAACATCTGCTACTTAAAATGTTTCTACAGCTGATCTCAGATACGAAGAATTGGAGACAGTAGTAATCGAGATCGAGGCAATATTGAACTCTCGACCACTTGTGCCGATGTCAAATGATCCAAACGACATAAGCTCAATTATACCAGGCCATTTTATAATCGGAGAACCATTGACTGCACAAGTAGATCATGAGCCAACTCAACAACCTACATCATTAGGACAGAGATGGAAATTAGTATCCAAACTTAAACATATGTTTTGGGCACAATGGTCAAAGGATTATCTCCAGGAACTCCAGCAAAGACAAAAATGGAAAAGGTCATACGCCAATGTAAAAGAAGGAATCCTAGCATTAATAAGAGAGGACAATACTCCAGTTCTACAATGGCCAATGGGACGAATAATCAAAGCGATTCCTGGAAACACGGCTACGTGAGAGTAGTAGAACTCAAGACTGCACGAGGCATCTTCAAAAGGGATATTCAACACATTGCTCCACTATTCCCAGATGAAGAGCAGGATCACAAACATCCAATGGAGGATGATGAACAACCCAAAGAAGAAGCGATCGAGCCCAATCTCACCACCCAGAGAAACTCCACATCAGATATGGCAGATTCGCTGCTATCAACAAGACAAGATAAGAAAGAGCTGCATGCGTACCTAAATAAATAATGACCCTTACTCACATGCAGACACATGTTTTCGCAAAATCTGCATGCTATATTTATGTTATCAACTTATGTAGTTTTAGGACACTCCCCTAGATAAGTAATCAATGTTTATTGTACTCATATCATTATATTTAGACCTAAGCAATTATCTAGCTACTAAGACAAGAGCTATATAAACCCTTCCTAAGAACGAATAAAGTCAGTACGAAAGAATTCTCTGCCGTATTCACTCTCCGAAGCCCAATTTGTTGATGTACTTATTGCGGCGAACATTTGCCACTGGTTCATGTACTTGAGGCATACAATTAACAATTTAATTCTACATTTGGTGACCCCCGACTACGACCACGAGAAGTTGTCAACCAGGCGACCCCTGACTCTGGAATTATAGAAGTTGTCAACCAGGCGACAAGGCTTCAGGATTCCGACGCTGAACCAAAAAAGTAGTCAACTAGGCGACAAATCCTAATAAAACAAAAAACATTTGTTAAAACATTAAGATTACAGTTGATATTACTCCGACGATGAGTGATACCAATTCTAATCTAAACAGCAAAATTCAGCTGCAATTAACAAATTTTGGTTTATAAGAACACGGTGTGAGTCAGAGGCACATCATTAAAAATTACCTCTTAAAGTTCAATAAACACAAAAAAAACATATTCAACAATGGCATCCTCAAGCATAGTCAATCTGCTATCTCAGCAGCAGAACATTGGCAAGGAAATCCAGAACATAATAATGAATTACAAGAAGGATCCTGCCGAACGGAAAACCAACGCCAAATACTTCAGCGAGAGAATTAAAGCGTTGGAAAACAATAAACAACTGTTCCAAGCAAATGAACAGAAAATTCAAGCAAATTTGCAAGGAGCAACTGTAGAACACGTATACTTCATGGACAAGAATTACGATGGAATACTACAAATTGCAATTGAATATTTGGAGATATTCAAGAAGCAGATGCATATCATGGAAATCGACACAGAATCTATATTGTCAATAGAAGAAATAGATATTCAACCCATGATTCGGGAGCAACGAGCCTTGGTCGACAGTCTTGCGCGCATCATGAACATGATGACAAAAGAAACTCAAGCTGGTTATAAGCCAATAATAGCACAATATTGGAATGATATTAAAAGTATCCATGTGCAAATTTATAAGAGGTTTGCAGACCCAGAAAATCTCGGTTACAATCTTACAAATTACGTTACGGCCGAGATTGCTGTGGTCAGTAACCAAGCAGCATGTCATGTAAATATATCACAAGTGATGGAGCCGTTATTACCGTCACAAACCGCACTTCCACTACCAAAGGTCTCCATTCCGAAATTTGATGGAGATTACCTAAAATTGCAACAATTTCAGGACATGTTCAGGAAAATGATTCATGAAGCCACAACGATACCCATCATTCAAAAGATGTGGTATTTAAAAAATCATGTTATTGGCGATGCAGAGAGACTTATTCGCCACCTTTCCCTAACGGAAGGCAATGGACTATGCTGGAAGAGCGTTTCAATAACAAAAGAGTACTCAGTACCGTGTTGATTCAAAAATTACCAATTGCCAACTCAATTAAAAGAATGCATGATAACATAAGGGAAACATTATCAGCACTCAATAACGTTGGTATAGAGACAAACCAATGGGACCCACTTTTGCTTTGTATGTAGAAGTTAGATCGCCAAAATCACGTGTTGTATGAACAGTCTATACAAAACACAAAACAAACACAGTCAGCCAGTGTGTAAAAAGCCCAATCATAGTATTTTTAAATGCAATGAATTCTTAAAAACAGAAACTCTGCGTAAAGTGTTTCAAACCAGAGCACACTGCACAGTTCTGCCCTAAAAAGGATTGCTTCAAGTGTAATAAAAGGCATAATACCTTATTACACTTAGAGGTAAAGGCAGAAAATACAACTGCTGCAATCGCAAGTGGAAAGCAGTCAAATTACATACTGCTAGCCACTGCCCGAATTATTATTAAGAGAAACAATGGGCAAAAATCCGAATTTAGAGCACTCTTAGACTGAGGATCTCAAATAAAAGCCATCTCAGAGCGAGCTATCAAAATATTAGGGCTAAAAACGACACACTCCACATTAAAAATCAATGGCATTGGAGGGAAAGCCCACACTTCCAATGCACGCATAAATGTTATGCTAAAATCAAGTTGTGGAGACTTTAGCTCTAGACTGGAAGCGTTGGTATTGCCTAATATTGTCAATGACCAACCAACAAGGAACATTTGCTCTGAAAAGTGGAAGTTACCACAGAACATTATCTTCGCTGATCCATACTTTGGAAAACCAGGAAAGATTGATGTCCTTTTAGGGGCCGAGCACTACTTCGAAATCCTTAAGAAAGGACAAGTGTCTCTAAAAGGAGGATTACCCAAGCTGCAAAATACCAAACTTGGATGGATCATCGCGGGAAAAATTCACAATAAAGAATCATCGTCGCCATCAACATGTGCCACGCTCACTGAAGAAGAGAAGGTTGATGAACAATTAGCCAAATTTTGGGAATTGTATAACCTTCAAACAAAATTACCCTGCTATTCACCGATGGACAAGGAATGTGAACGGCAATTCGACCAAAATCTACAAGTGGCAAAGGACAACAGATTAATTGTTCGACTACCATATGTGGAAGAGGCATCAGCGTTGGGGGAGTCTCATGACATAGCGTTACGAAGATTTCAATCCGTTACGATATGAAGTTCTCGGGCACATGAAGCAAGTTCCGGTCAAGTGTATACCAAAATAGCACTACTTCATACCACATCATTGTGTTCCCAAACCTGATAGTCAGACTACTATATTCAGAGTGGTATTTGAGGCATCAGCAGTAACCTCCTCTAAAAAATTAAGATAAGTGTAGTCGTATTGATATTCTTGGTCATTTTCCTCAGCACGTTCAGTATAGTCTGACAAACTTTCATCTTGGTCTTGTTGTTCATCGTGGCTTGCAATTTACTGTTCATATTCGTCAAGTGTGCTATTAGAATAGTCAGTGTCTGTTTGTTCGTCTGTGCTTCTTTGAATGTTAAAATTTCTTTACCTATTGTTAGCGTCGTCTTGTGTTGTATTTAGTTCTGACGGTCTTTTTCCTGCTTCTATCTGAGGGGGCCTATTCATGTAATTTATTTGTCTTCTTTGAATACATCTGTCAATGTCCATAGGTTCTGGTTTTGGTTGTGGCTTGGCAGCCAATGGCCGTGGTAATGGTTGTTGTATTGGTTGCTACATTAGAAATTGTGGGTTAGTATTTTGTGTGGTCTAGGGGAAGAATGGGCTTGCTGGTGGCTGTCCAAAGTTATTATTAGGTCAGATCGTGGCATAAGGATTTTTTGGTGGAACCATTGGTCTTTGTTGGAAATTTTGGTTTTGATGAAGATGTGGTGGAACTGTAGTAGGCTTTGGTGGTAGATTTCTATGTGCAAGAGGCTGTCCTTTAATCGTCGCGTGATTAGTTCGAAATGTTTGATTTTCTAATTTCAAGCACAAATGGAGGGCTGAAGGTAGGTCAGTGGGCTCTTTGATGCCCAGAAGTCGTGGCAAATCTCCACGAAGTCCTCGAACAAAGGTGTCTAGTGCTTTATCCCTATACAACTTGGTCATAAGTTGTTCTGATTCGGCGCATAATTCCATGCAGCCAATATTATTTAAAATCAGGGATAAATGTGTGATAAATGTTCTTCTAAATATGCTAAATCGCCCCCACATAGTCGACCCACCCTACAGACTCACAAATTTTAGAACAAACTGGCCAAGATATAAAAAGTTTGTCTGTTCACACATAGAACTAACGCCGGCATTATCTACTAAGGAGGATATAGACAAGTCAACGGACACTCTTGAAAATATTCTAGTTTCGGCTGCAAAGGCTTCCACCCCTCCAGTGACGTATGCAAAACCAAACTACATCAGAACTAACCGAGAAATCGAGCGGCTGGTATTAGATAAACGACGCCTACGAAGGGAGTGGCAGTCCAATAGATCACCAACTGCAAAACACATGCTTAAAATAGCCACACGCAGGCTTACCAAAGCTCTTAAACAAGAGGAAGAAAACAGCCAACGTTTATATATCGAGGAACTCTCTCCCACCAGCACTAAGCACCCTTTGTGGAGAGCCCACAGAAACCTAAAGACTCCAATAGCGTCAATTATGCCACTTCGAAGTCCCTCTGGCACCTGGTTTCGCAGTGATGAGGAAAAAGCCAGTGCTTTCGCTGACCATTTAGAAAATGTATTCTGACCAAATCCCGCTACCAACTCATTTATTCTCCCTCCTTTAATAGCAGCAAATTTTGAACCTCAAGAACCCATTGAATTCCGACCATGTGAATTAGCAAAGGTTATCAAAGAGCAACTGAAGCCAAGAAAATCGCCTGGCTTCGACTTAATAACTCCAAAAATGCTCATTGAACTCCCAAAGTGTGCAATTTTGCACATCTGCTTGTTGTTCAACGCAATCGCCAAGCTTGGATACTTCCCTCAAAAATGGAAAAAGTCGACCATAGTAATGATTCCAAAGCCAGGAAAAGATAAAACGCAGCCATCATCATATAGACCGATAAGCTTACTAACTTGTCTCTCAAAGTTGTTTGAAAAAATGCTACTCCTGCGAATTAGCCCTCATCTTAAAATAAACAACACAATTCCAACACATCAATTTGGCTTCAGAGAAAAACATGGAACCATCGAACAGGTCAATCGAATCACGTCAGAAATTCGTACTGCTTTTGAACATCGAGAATATTGCAGAGAAATTTTTCTAGACGTCGCGCAGGCATTTGACAGAGTGTGGCTGGATGGACTTTTGTTTAAAATAATCAAGCTGTTGCCCCAAAGCACACATAAGCTACTGAGGTCATACCTATACAACAAAGTGTTTGTAATAAGATGCAATACAAGCACCTCACGTGATTGCGCAATCGAAGCTGGAGTGCCACAAGGCAGTGTTCTGGGTCCAATCCTATGCACCCTGTATACGGCGGATTTCCCCACAGACTACAATCTAACAACCTCTACGTTCGCTGATGATACCGCGATACTCAGTCGCTCCAAATGCCCAACAAAAGCCACGGCACTCCTATCCCGACACTTAACATCTGTAGAACGATGGCTTGCCGACTGGAGAATTTCAATAAATGTACAAAAATGTAAGCAGGTTACCTTTACCTTAAACAAACAAACATGCCCACCACTGGTCCTGAATAACATATGCATTCCACAAGCCGACGAGGTAACATATCTGGGTGTTCATCTGGACAGGCGGCTGACTTGGCGCAAGCATATAGAAGCCAAGACGATACATCTTAAACTTAAAGCAAGGAGCCTCCACTGGCTCATAAATGCTCGCTCTCCACTTAGTCTGGAGTTCAAAGCTCTTCTATACAACTCCGTCTTAAAACATATCTGGACTTATGGCTCCGAGCTGTGGGGCAACGCATCCAGAAGTAACATAGACATTATCCAGCGAGCACAGTCAAGAATTCTGACAACTATCACTGGAGCGCCGTGGTACCTTCGGAACGAAGACATACACAGAGACCTCAAAATCAAATTAGTAATCGAAGTAACTGAGAAGAAAACGAAATACCAAGAAAAGCTGACCACCCATTCAAATCCCCTCGAAAACTAATCCGAGTATGCAGTCAAAGCCGGCTGCACCGCAACGACATCCCAGCCCAGCAATAAACTTATTAGGGCATTAATCACAAACACTATCACTAAGTGAAAGTTAACTAAGCTAGATTAAGATTTGAATACTTATTGTTAGTCTCTTAAAACAAAGGGAAGATTCAATAAATAATAAAAAAAAAAAAAAAAAAAAAAAAAAAGGGATAAATGTTGGTATACTGCTTGGTGGAATTCTTCAACAGTTTGATTTGCAGCTTGGGTTTATGTTTTCATTTGGTATTCAAGTGTACCCAAATCTCTCTTGTCGGCGTAGTGTAGTATAAGACATTTGGAAATAGCATTCCAATTTAGGGGGACATTGTATGATTCGAGGGCTATGTCTGCGTTACCGGTAATTTTATTCCTAATAGTATGTAAAAATATTTTGGGGTACCTACGGTGTGTTCATACGTTTTTATACCCTTCGACCATTGAAAATGGTCAAAAAAGGGTATACTAACTTTGTGCAAATGTATGTAACAGGCAGAAGGAGGCGTGGCAGACCCCATAAAGTATATATATTCTTGCTCAGGATCACAAGCCGAGTCGATTGAGCCATGTCCGTCTGTCTGTCTGTCTGTCTGTCTGTCTGTCTGTCTGTGTGAACGCACAGATCTCAGCTATTATAAAAGCTAGAGTTTCCAAATTTGGCAGGAAGACTCATGTGTACTATAAGCTGATCAAGTTTATTTCAAATGTTATGTGCCACGCCCACCGCCCCCGCAAATAAATAATTTAATTTTTGAACTTAATTTGTAAGCGCTGTATAAAAGATACAACTTTCTGACTTTAACATATACTAAGCTCACTAAAATATCTACGTATTCTCGAAATTGCAATCCGATAGGACAATAAACACAGAAGTTATTTAAGAAAGTATGTGCATAAAACCAAGTGCTTGTATCAGCTAACAAGGGAGGCGGGCGAGCGCGCAGCGCGAGCGCCATCTGTCGGGAATAATTTTCAAGCATGTGCCTATCTATATGTGTATGAATTTAACAAATTAAACTAAAACATATGTAGGTCGAAGGGTATCCCACTGTCGCGTGCAGCGCGACTGTTGCTTTTCTTACTGGTTAGTATTCGATCAATGCCCTTCTTCTACGAACTGAATTCGGACGGATTGCCGGAAAATTCGCGAAGACTTTTTACTATGTCAGGAATCTTATCAAGATCAGCTAATTTGCTCGGAATTGTGGTAAAATTTCTTGGTTTTCTGCACTTGTAAAATCATGTGTTGGATTCTGGGCTTTAAGTAGTAACGTTGGAAATTGTTCGGCTAAAACTTGACGAATGGTAGTTTGTAATTGTTCTTGCTCCATGTTTCTATTTTGTTGCAATTATTCTTGTCTTTGTCTATGGAAGAATTTCCTTCGGTTAGCTGCTGTTCTATATTCCCTATTGCTGGTATAACTGGCTGCTTTAAGTTGAGAACGGCTACTCCTCCTGATGGTCCGGATGTTGTCCTGTTCGCTTCCTACTTGGGATCCTGCGACGCACACAAAATAGAGGATGTCCTGTGGGCGTACCTGACAAGACTTGTAGACCACCGATAAATCAGCAAAATTCAATTTGCCAATCCTGTGTTGCTTTCCGATTTCCAAATTAATGGAAAGGGTCACTTCGGATTACAACTGGGTTTTGTTCTTGGAAAAGTGGAGTAGCACAAAACTTTTTATTTTTTGCATTAAACTGAACTTAATCACTTTTTCCTCGCACTGGTCCCTGCTCGGACACTTTATATCGTTGTGGTTTTATTCAACTCCAAATTGTGACTGAACAGAAAAGTCTTAGAATACCCTAAGCTAGCTGTGGGTGTTAGGCAGCGACGCGGCAGAGCTCTGCAGATCTGCAATGTCAGCAATTTATTGCTAAGGGCCAAAAGTGCGCACGCAAGACAAACTGCGGACGCTGTTAATGGCATTTGCGACGTTTTGAACGGATGTTTACTTTATTGAACTGAACAGTGATTTACAATGTTGCAGTTCTTCAGTTGGATCGGCGGATGTTTAGTTTATTGAACTGAACAATGTTGTAATATTTTGTTATTTATTATTGTAGGCAATTCTTGTCAAATGTTGTTTTGTATTTTTTATTAACTATAGTTAACTTGTATATGTATGTATTGACAGACTCGGTGTGTGAAAAACACGGTTTTTTAGTAAATCTTGTGAAAGTGAATTGTTAGTGCGCGATAATTCTGGACTTTCTGGACAAGTGCTGCTCAAAATGAATTCGGGAATGTTCGCCATAGAAAAGCTAGGCGATGACAATTATAGTGCATGGGCTATTCAGCGCGGAACAAATTAAAGGAAATACATACGCCAAAGGGCCCCGCGGTTCGTATTAGTTTATTTAAACAATTGATATATTTGAAAATGGGTGCAATGATAGCATTGGAATACATGTGAATAGGTTTTGCGATATAGTTGAAAAACTGCAAGAAATAGAGATAACGGTTACTGATGAAATGCTTGCGATCATTTTGCTGTCAAGCTTAAATGAATCATTCGAGAACTTTGTTGTTGCTATCGAATCGCGTGATGTCTTGCCTAGTGTTAGTGCACTGAAAGTCAAATTGCTTGAAGAAGGCGAAAAAAGGAAGGCATGTGATGAATACACAGAGAAAAGTGAGCAGAAAATATTTTCAGCGTGTACGGATAAACGGTCAAGGAAGTCAAACGGTTCTTCAAACACAAAACAGAGAGGCAAATCGAATGTCGTTTGTTGGTCGTGTGTTTGTCGTGGTCACATTGCGGCAAATTGTAAAGTGAAAAAGAAGTCGACTAAACCAGAAGAAGATAAGTCCGTAAAGAAAACAAATTTCACTGTTTTGACTGTGACAAATGTGGTGTTTGGATAGTGGTGCAACCGCCCACTTGTGTTGTACTCGCTCTATAGAATTTAACGAGCATAAAGAAAATATAATGTTAGCTGGAAATAATTATATTTGTGCGGAACGTCGCGGTACTGTACGCTTGAAATGGCGCAAGCGATCTTTTGATTTGATCGACGTGTTATACGTGAAAGAACTGCAGTGCAATTTTATGTCTGTCACGAAAGCCAACGAAAATGGACTTAAAGTAATATTTGAAAACAATGAAGCCAGAATAATGGACGGACATGAAGTTTTGTTAAAAGCACAAAATAGAAACAGGTTGTATATATTTGAAAACGAAATAAGTAAGTGTTTTGTGTCGCAGCCTATAAGAGCACAAATGGAAAAATGGCACAATCGGTTCGGTCACCTGAACTACACAAGTTTACAAAGGATGGCCAAAAATGGCATGGTGTTCGGTTTGGATGCAAACATGAGTTTCTATATAAAATAACATGTGTGTGAAACATGAGCAAAATGTAAGATATGATAAAATCAATTCAGTAGATAGGAAATGGGGGTTCTGGGACAAAAAGTGGAGTGGGGAATAAAAATCAGCGGTGCGGGAAAAGGGGGGGGTGTTTGGTAATTAAGGTCCCCAATAAGCATATTTAAGGGGTTTTTTGGGGTGATCGATCAATTTAGGGTCCTAATTAGCATATTTAATGGGTTTTTTGGGGTAGATCGGTCAATTTAGGGTCCTAATTAGCATATTTCATGGGTTTTTCTGGGACAAAAAGTGGAGTGGGTGGATAAAATAAGCGGTGCGTGACGAGGGGTCGGAAAAACTGGAGTGGGGAATAAAAATCAACGGTGCGTGACGAGGGGGGGTTAGGTAATTAAGGTACCTAATTAGCATATTTAAGGGGTTTTTTGGGGTGATCAATCAATTTAGGGTCCAAATTAGCATATTTAATGGGTTTTTTGGGGTAGATCGGTCAATTTAGGGTCCTAATTAGCATATTTCATGGGTTTTTCTGGGACAAAAAGTGGAGTGGGTGGATAAAATTAGCGGTGAGTAACGAGGGGTCGGAAGTTAAGGATCCTAATTAGCATATTTCATGGGTTTTTCTGGGACAAAAAGTGGAGTGGGTGGATAAAATTAGCGTGACGAGGGGTCGGAAATTTAGGGTCCTAATTAGCATAATAACTGGGTGTGTAGGTGATAAATTAGGGTGGGGAGTGTTAAAGGTTAACAGGTGAGTATATGAAAATGAGCATGCATGATCAGGTTTACATGCACACGTGTTAGGATGTGTGGGTGCAAGCACGCTTCAGTGAACATACTCGTGTGACTCATGAGGTAGGCACGTGAGTATGTGAAAATGAGCATGCATGATTGTGTTTACACGCACACGTGTTAGGGTGTGTGGGTGAATGCATGCGTCAGTGCATACACCCTAACATATGGGGATCACTGACGAGGGTAATATTTGAGAGGCCGGGACACCCTACCGCAACATGTTAATGTGTGTATCGCCTCTTTTGTGACCCGTGATCGTGAGCATGAAAACGATCGTTACGGTAAGGGTGTCCTCAAGCGTGCTAATTGATTGTCAGCACGTGGTTATCATGAAATGTGTAAACAGCTACCACAACAACTTGTTGATTATGTATATTAGTTTTGTGTATGTGTGCGTGTGTGTGATCAGTAACCCTATTTTCATATGCTAATTTTCTAATTGATAATTCAATGTGAGAAATTTCACACGGTAACCCATGTGAAATTAGTACCCTTATCATGATATGTTAGTGCGTAAACAAAACACTGCAACCTGTTGTCCTAACGGTTTACTATGTTTGTTTGAAACTGTTCTCCTTCTATTCGGCGTGGGAACTGTTTGCATAATTTTATGCAATTCTTGTATCCTAATTATTTTATATGAACCGAGGGTGGTTAGGCGTAGTATATCCATCTTCTAACATTGTTTGTTGCAATAATAGTAAAGTGATCGGTAATCAAGTTTTTTTAGTATTAAAAAAGTCTTCAAACCGAGTAGAGTGCATTAGTGAACAAAAAAAAAAAAAACACTTTAACAACAAAAACAACTAAACAGCTAAACAACAACAACAGCTAAGCTGTTAAACAACAAAATCAGCTAAGCAGTTAAACAACAAAATCAAACAAGTGAGAGGGCCAGTTCAGCATTTATAGGGAGCTTAGTAGAAAGTCTCACAAATATGTTTGATAGCTATTTATCTAAAAATGTTCCTTTTCAAATGTCTTTTGATGACGAAGTTGAATTTCAGAAAACCAAGAATTGCTTTATATGTGCAGCACCCCTGTTAGAAGATAGAGTTAGAGATCATTGTCATTTTACAGGTAAATTCAGGGGTGCTGCACACAATTCCTGTAACTTAAAATATAAAGTACCCAATTTTATCCCAGTATTTTTCCATAATTTTTCTAGGTATGATTGTCACTTGTTTATTAACGAGTTGGCAAATATACCTGGACAACTTAGTGTAGTACCCCTCAATAAGGAACAATATATATCAGTTTCGAAATTTGTTCCAATGTCCGATGGAAAGAATTTAGAGATTCGTTTTCTAGATTCTTTCCGTTTCACGTCATCTTCGTTAGATAGCGTCTAACCTAGATGATTTACAAATGTCCACTACTAGGCAAATGTTTGAGTCCGAATCAAAGTTTCAGTTGATGCGTAAAAAGGGTGTGTTTAAGTTCAGTTGATAGACTTGAAGAAACTTCTCTACCACAAAGACAAGCTTTCTACGGTAACTTAACTGAATCTGAATGTTTAGAAGAAAGCTATGCACATGCACTAGATGTCTGTAACAAGTTTTCATGTACAACTCTAAAAGACT
>JAEIFQ010000926.1:0-38233 GCA_018904025.1 Zaprionus vittiger
GTCAAGTTCTTCCAAGCGGACGAGAAACCCTCATTCGTGAGAGGGGATTTGGATACGATTGCCTTCGCTTCTCCGCTGGTCTTCGCATTTAGATAGAATAATTTCTCGATCTGACTTAGGCCGGGATCGGAAATGTAGACCACTGTGAAGAGGTCACGGAAAGTTGGCCATTTAAGGTAGTCACCGCTGAAAACTTCAGCATCGAAAGATGGTGACCGGTAGCTTCGTGGGTGGAAGGCTACTTGTGCTGTTGCAGGTGCTGGAGTGGGAGCCGTTGCTAGCCGTCTCTATACTCTCATTTAACTGAGAGGCAGTTTCCTCGTATGTGGAGTAGCAGTGGTCATACCGGGCTTGCATGGCGATCTTGTCCGCAGCATTCGTCTCCGTTTGAGACATTGCGTTGGAACAGAGCTCATATTGAGTTCTACGGCAGTCCATATGGAGCGAAGCTGCTCAAGACGCACTCTGTGAGTGTGAAGTAAGGCTGTAGGAGAATTTTGAATCCTAGCTTCGAACTGCGTGAGCTTATCAGAAGCGTTAATGAACTCTTGGAGTGCCATTTTTATTGCCAGTGAGATCTGATGACCAACTGAACGAGTAACTGGAGGAGTGTGCACCGAAATTTTTGGCACCTGACTAACCTTAGATGTGGCCGGAGTTAAAACCTTCCGTAATGTGGCGGGAGAAGGTGCTCTACCAAGAAGGGAACTTGGAAGAGAGCTGGAGCGTCTGTGCTTAGTCGTGGGTACAACAAGGTGTTTTTTGGTGTCTTTACTGTCAATTGGCATAAAAGGCTTTCAAAAAAGCGAGAAAAATGCAATTGACGCTGGTGACAGAAGCAGAAACGAGAATGGGAAGAGCGTAGGAAAATTGGACGAACAGAATTTTCTTGTTTTAAAATCGATCGGAAACTTTATTGAATCTGGTTGAGCTTGGAATATGTTGGTAGATTACAAAGCAACACTTTTTGGAAAAACGTTGCAAAAAAAAAAATAGAAATATTATTTTATAAATATCGATATATATTATTGAGTAATAATAATTATCGAGACAATTATTATACTCAGCGTGAAATTCTGAGAAAAAAACGCAATATAATTTATTTACAAATAATAAATTATATTGTGAAAATAAATAAATAATTATTTATTATTAGGATATATTTTCTCAGACGGGGGAAATAATATTCGATAATTTTTTGCAATGTTGCAGCGCTTTGTAATACCACAACACAGTGCACAATAAGACGATAAAGGAAAAATAAGTGACTTTAAAAGTCATGGTTGCCCACTAAGTGATTTTTTAATATTTAAGCTAGTGCAGCCCTGGAACGATAACACTGAGTGAATAGAAAAAAGTGGTGGTCGGTCGATTGTGATCGAACTGCGATCGCTAAGGCAAACTGCGATCACTACTGACAAATGTAAACAAAGAAATTATAAAATATTTTTGTGTATTAAATTAAGTTGAGCAATAAGTTAAATGTTTGAAAAGGGTAGGATAAGGTACATACATATATGTGGCAGAGGTTTGTAAATAGGATTGGAAGGATAAACTATGTGTAATTTATGATTCGTATTTCCGTACATATACATATATGTATGGCAAACTTTCGAAGGTGGCAATCGTCTGTAAGTAAGTATGTGCTTACTAATGCAGCAACATACATATGTACATATAGAAATGCCAGTGGCGCAAATTGCGAGGTTAGGAGAAAGTCGAAAAAATCTTTCTTTTCACCAAGGAACAATTACACACAGTCCTCTGCCGCATAAGATAGGTAAAAAATTTAGTACTTATCTGGGGATCCTGACGATTTGCCGATGAGCGTGGGGATGAAAATCCAACGACGTGGTGTCCAAATAGGTATATAAATCCGGCTCGAAGGACCAATGAATGTGGTGGCGGCAAGAAGATCTTCCTTCTTCGGGGGATCGTAGAGTTGGGGCTGTGAATGCTGAAAATCGAAAACCGACGCGAAAACAAATCGAAATAAAGAACAATGCGGGCGCGTGGTATTCACTTCACTGGTGTATATTTTCAACTAACTGCTGGTTATATTTAGCTTAAGCCTAACTTAACATACTAATCTGGAAAGAGTGCGAGCCCCCTTGGTGACTTCTCACTGTTTGCCACGGAATCTGCTGCTACTTCTCGACGGCTACGTTTCCTCCGCGACAGGGGCGACCAAAACAAGCTGTATTCACGGAATAATTTAAAAAACCGATGTTTTTTTGAAATACTTCTTCCGTTCTTTGTGTATTTTAATCTATATTTGAGTAGTTGAACTCATAATGGTCTGTTAATTCGATTTGTATATTTAGCTGTTTAAAATAGTGTTTTATTAAATTCCAAAAGTTCTAATTATCTAATAGAGCGCTTGCTACTATTATTCTGGTTGTGGATTATGAGATTTTTAGGAAAGGACATTCTTGAATCTTTCGAATTACTTCTGATCTAACTTGGAGTGTATTATTTATATTCCTGGAGCTATTAGGCCTTAATAAAACCAATCTTCTTGGTCATGAAACTCTAAAATACAACTGTATTTCTCAATAATATTCAAGACAATTATACCATTCCGGTTATAGAATTCGTATGGTATGCATTTGCAGCAAACAGCTCGAAAATCAATAGTTTCTCTAGACTGTATTGTTCCTTGACCAATACCTAATACACTTGTGGTATTCCGAGAATTTGTATTATTTAAGTTATTTGTTTACATTTAAACAATTGAAAATCTGCAACAGTACTCACATTTTCAATCGGACAAAAATGCTAAGTTTGAGATAGATTTTGTACAGCCTTACTGTTGTCTGGTGCTTAAGGCAGCTTACTTGTTTTCCGATTGTGTTTTTACATTTCGGACATTATTATTTCTGTTTTTACAACTGTGTTGTCTGCAAAATTTGAAAACGCCAGTTAAATTCTTAAGCAACCTGGAACAAAAGCCTTGATAAAAACGATGAGTTTGGAGCCGAGTTGGAAAAATTTGTCAATCACGACTAAAGCGGGAGTTATGTCGCTTTTTTCAGCCGTGGAATCATCAAGCGAAACAAAAGAAAAAGTTTCAGCTCCGATGGCACCAACTCGAGCTCGACTTCCTAATTTGGCATTACCTAAATTGAACGGCAATTATTCTGAGTTCAAGAACTTTTATAGGATTATTCGTGACTCTTGTTCATAATGATAAGAGCATTCCGGCTATCGAAAAGTTTAACCATCTGATCTCATGTCTTTCTGGTGATGCCTTGGGAACGATTAAGGCATTCCAAGTTACCAAGAGCAACTATAACCAGTAAGAAAAGCAACAGTCGGCGCGGCACGGCCGGTGGGATACCCTTCGACCTACGTTCCTAATACATATGTACACATATGCATATGCACATGATTTGAAATTATTCTCGATAGATGGCGCTCGCACTTCGCGCTCGCCGGCCTCCCTTGTTAGTAGACACAAGCACTTGGTTTTATGCTCATACTTTATTGAATAACTTTTGTGTTTATTGCCCGATCGGATTGCAATTTAGAGAATAAGTAGATATAACTATCAGCTAAGTATATGTTAAAGTCAGAAAGTTTTATCTTTTATACAACGCTTACAAGTTGAGTTCATAAATAAAATTACTGATTTGCGGGGGCGGTGGGCGTGGCACCCATTATTTGAAATAAACTTCATCTGCGCCTGGTACACAGAAACCTTCATGCCAAATTTGTCTCTAGCTCTTAAAATAGCTGAGATCTGTGTGTTCATCTGGTCATCCGGACATCCGGACAGACAAACAGACATGGCTCAATCAATTCGGCTAGTGATCCTGAGCAAGAAGATATATACTTTGTGGGGTCTCCCATGCCTCCTTCTGCCTGTTACATACATTTGCACAAAGTTAGTATACACTTTTTTGACCATTTTCAATGGTCGAAGGGTATAATAAGGCTATGGAATAAATAAGGAGAGTCTACGATAACGAATGCCTTATCTTTATCTCATCATCAGCGATGGCACTAAAATAGCGAATGCAATGCTGATTCATTTGGTATTAAATAGAGTAGATCATGTGACCAAACAAAAATGGGAAGAGCAGCTAGATTATGACAAATTACCTTTGTGGTCTGATTTTGAAAGGGTATTGAACCGTTGATACCAGAATCTAACTGCTGAAGACAAAGCCAAAATCGGAAAAAGTAGTTCCAAACAGGCAGCATAATCAAAGTTCATTTGCCTGCTCTTTAACTAGCACCAATCAGACCTGCAGTTACTGCAATTCAAATGACCACTTAATAGAAACTTCTAGTCCGTTCTCTCGTCTCTCCGTCATGCAGAGATTTGAGTTTGAAAAGTCCGCATCGTTATGCATAAATTACACAGGCCCACAAAAAAAAAAAGTTTCATGATCTGGGTAAGCGGCATATGCAGTTATATGTATTTAGGGTCGCTGAATCCGAATCCGAGGTCAGAATATCGCCATCACGTCTGGACTTTGACAAACCCTAACAAAACTGAAAAACCTTAAAATATCCCCCAAAAGATATGGAATCCAGCATGCGGTATATGTAATAACATGTATTTTGTCCTTCTTAGTCAGATTCCGATGTCAAAAATTACGTATCACATCTGAGTTTCGACTTAACCTCAAAAGACTCAGAAAATTTTGAAAACCCCAAAAAATAATGGGGGGTCATGAGATATATGTTTCTATATGTTTTTTTGCATCCAAATTTGAATCCGAAGTCAAAACCAGCCTATCACGTCTGAATTTTAACCTAACCTAAAAAATTTTTCAAAAACAACAAAAATTTTGAACTTTTTTTTAATATTGGGTTAGGGTGTATTTAAATGTAATATAAAAGAAGCTTTCCCATTGGTATATCCCTTTTTGAGCATTATTTTATCAGTATTCGGAATAGATTCATATGACTAATGATTTTTTGCTTCAAAACTGTATTTTTACAAATATAACACATAAATTAAATATGTGACTCTACATATTTGCATATTTTGGAAGTTTTTCAAAATTCTTTTAAGTTAGGTCGAAATTCAGACGTGATTGATTAGTTTTGACATTGGATTTGGATTTGGAAGGTCCAAAAACATATAGAAACATATATCGCATGACCCGATCATGACCCCCCATTATTTTTTGGGGTTTTCAAGTTTCCGAGTTTTTTGAGGTTAAGTCGAAACTCAGATGTGATACGTAATTTTTGACATCGGAATCTAACTAAGAAGGACAAAATACATGTTATTACATATACCGCATGCTCAGATCTGGATTCTATATCTTTTGGGGGATATTTTAAGGTTTTTCAGTTTTGTGAGGTTATGTCAAAGTCCAGACGTGATGGCAATATTCTGACCTCGGATTCGGATTCAGCGACCCTAAATACATATAACTGCATATGCCGCTTACCCAGATCATGCAACTTTTTTTTTTTTGTGGGCCTGTGTTATCTAAAAAAGGTTCACACTGTTTTAAACTGCAAATCTAAAAAATGTTGAGTTTGTGGTCGCTCGCATCATCAATTATTGCATAGATACACAGTAACTGAAAATAGCTTAGCACTACCACCACCTTCAGAGAATATTTCTCCTCCTCCAAGCCAAGATCACCCTTCCAGTACGCATTCTATGCAAGTTAATTAGGTCTCCTATTCGATGGTCCAGGGGTCTTCCTTCTTCAGCAGAGGTACGCCTTTGACACTTTTTAGGTAGACTATGTTGGAGGGCTTGACTTCGCCCCCTTGGTTATATTACTAGCCTTCTGGCGTAGCAATGCGTTCGTAATTAAGAACAAAGATATTTACGGCTATGCACCGGAGTAGAGCTGTGATTTATTAAGCGGCTCTGTAAGGGCAGTACAGTCAATTTTTCTAGTTTTACCCTGCGCGACGACGCATCCGCCACCAAGATTATCAGCGGCAAGCAACAGCGTTACTTCCCCAGCGCCGCTCTGCACATCCAAATGGGAAGTGTCCGCATTCCAACGCCGCGTGTTCTGCAGCGCAGAGCGCTGAACGCGATTATGGCGCGTCAGCTTGTTTATACGAAGCTACTTGCATTGCTAAGAGAATTATGAACTTGATTATTTGTTAACTACCCCCGCGTCAGGTTTCTGACCGTCCTCGGTGAAGCTGAATTTGTCGATGGTCCTTCTATCTGCTCGTGCTCGTTTTTGAAGGAAGGTTTTTCGTGCTAGAAATGATCAGACCAACGTTCAGGTGCTCCGGCTGCGAACCAGGAGCCGGTAGTTGAGGGTCCCTTTAAGCTTTTGGAAGTTTTCGTTGTTCATTCTGTGCAACAGGGGGATGCTAACCACCGGGTCGTGGCCGACGATGTTCATTAGTGGTGACCTTACGATTCCTGGTTGCTTGCTTAGCGCCTGTTGGAGCTCATCAATAGTAAAATAAGTAGTTAAGATAGTATTAAAGAGAACACAAGAAGTTTCGTAATTCAATCTCTTAAGTTAAGACGATCGGCAAATGCCGACGGGGAATTCCAGGAGTGTGGTCGGACTGTGGCCCACTCTCACTTAAATCATAGTTTTAGTTTCGTTTGTGCACTGAAGCCAACTATAAACATTAAAAACATAGAAGCCGAACTCCGCGTCATTTTATTTGTAATCTTTCGTTTTCGTTGATTTCTCTAAAAAATCTTAGAGAATTTTTCATTGGCGCCCGAGCAGGGACTCGAGATTCGGCGGTTTTTATACCCTTCGACCATTGAAAATGGTCAAAAAAGGGTATACTAACTTTGTGCAAATGTATGTAACAGGCAGAAGGAGGCGTGGGAGACCCCATAAAGTATATATATTCTCGCTCAGGATCACTAGCCGAGTCGATTGAGCCATGTCCGTCTGTCTGTCTGTCTGTGTGAACGCACAGATCTCAGCTATTATAAAAGCTAGAGTTACCAAATTTGGCAGAAAGACTCCTGTGTACTATAAGCTGATCAAGTTTATTTCAAATATTAGGTGCCACGCCCACCGCCCCGCAAATGTATAATTTAATTTTTGAACTCAATTTGTAAGCGCTGTATACAAGATACAACTTTCAGACTTTAACATATACTAAGCTTATTAAAATATCTACGTATTCTCAAAATTTCAATCCGATCGGACAATAAACATAGAAGTTATTTAAGAAAGTATGTGCATAAAACCAAGTGCTTGTATCAACTAACAAGAGAGGCGGGCGAGCGCAAAGCGCGAGCGCCATCTGTCGGCAATAATTTAAAAGCATGCGCATTTGTATATGTGTATGAAATTAACAAATTAAACTACACCGGAACATAGGTCGAAGGGTATCCCACTGTCGCGTGCCGCGCGACTGTTGCCTTTCTTACTGGTTATTAATATTATTGTCGGCAGTAGTTGGCTTCGCGCGTCGTGTGTGATCATTAACAATAAAAACAAAAAGTGAACGTTTTGCTGCATTGTCGTTTGCGCAAAAAGAGGTCGTCAACGTTGGACACTTAAATGGAATCTAGTCGTCGCTCTATGATTCTCTAGACAGCCTACAGGTATTCAGTATCAAAAATTGAGCAAGTCTTGTTGCTTGAAACGACGAAATTGTCGAAAATAAATATAGGAGTACATAATCGCATGTACTAACGGCTCAAATTTCGATACTTATTCTTGGGAAGATTGTGCTAGACAACTGAACAAGAGGTATCAGTATTTGTCAGCAGAAGAGTCAACTCGAGACAAAACAAAGTCACGAATTGAACACAAGAAGCCCCAACATTCCAAATCGTCCTTTGTTTGTGCTGAAGGAGGACGCACTTCCTCGCCTGTATGCATTTTTTGCAAATCGGAAACGCACAACATTTATTCTTGTCCGTCGTTTGCTGCCGTCTCAGTTATGCAGCGTTTTGAATTCGTTAAGGCCCAAAGGTTATGTTACAATTGCCTGGTCGCAGGGCACATAGTCTCAAAATGCAAAGCATCAAAATGTAGAGTATGTTCAAAGCCTCACCATTCATTGCTTCACAGGTATAATACACCTGTTCAAGGTGAGACACCTTCTTTTCATGCAACTGCTTCAGATGCATATTTGTGACAAGTGCTTAATAATGAGCAAGTCGTTCTTGCAACAGCTATCGTGAATGTAAAGGATAGATTCGGTCAGTTGCATCCTGCCAGAGCCTTGCTCGATAGTGGCTCCCAAATAAACTTGATGTCTGAAAGCATGGCTCAACTACTACGACTTAAGCGGGAGCCAAGTTCCCTAGCTATCTCAATGGTAGGTGGTGCAACAATCGACAGCAAAAACAAGATATGCGTCTCTATTCAATCGCGTCTCAATTCACATGCCTTTTCCGCTGACTGTTGGGTTCTAAAATCTATTTCTACAACTCAACCGGGGCAGTCAATTGCCACATCATATCGAAAAATACCCAAGAATATTAATCTGGCAGATCCAGAGTTTTATAGGCCAGCTAAAGTGGATATTCTATTGGGCGCAAAATTGTTTTACGAGTTGTTATGCGTTGGACAAATAAAATTACGTACCGAACTTCCCATTATGCAAAAGACGCTGCTGGGTTGGATAGTAGCGGGAAAATATACTGAACAAGTACATCGTCGTCAGTTCAGTGGGTATTCAGTAGCTCAAAACAATGATTGTTCTCTCGACTCCTTAGTCACCCGCTTCTGGGAATTGAATCAATGTCCAATTGAGTCGAAGGCTGTTCGCCAAACAGCTGAACAACAGGCGTGTGAACTGTTTTTCAAGAAGACTGTCAAACAGTTATCTTCCGGTCGCTTTGAAGTTAAGCTTCCTTTCAAGACCCATCCAAAGGTTCTCGGTCTGTCCTTTCAAACTGCTGAAAGGCGTTTTCTACAACTGGAGCGCAAATAATCAAATGATAAAATTCTTCGAAACATGTACCATGACATGAAAAATTATCTCGATTTAGGACACATGTCTATTCTGAAGTCTGCTCCTCTAGAACAGCATTGTTTTATTCCTCATTAATGCTTTCTAAGACTTGAAAGTACCTCTACCAAGCTTCGTGTACTTTTTGACGCTTCTAGCAAGACGCCAACAGTTCTTTAACTTAACGAAACACTAATGGTGGGGCCAACAATTCAGAGGGAGCTGTATTCAACTTTGATTAATTTTCGATTGGATAAATATGCCGTGACTGCTGACATTTCCAAAATGTACAGGCAGATAAATGTTTCTGAAGATAAGAGAAAGTTCCAGCTGATTTAATGGAGTGAAAACACTTCACAAAATATACAGGCAAACAAGTTGAATACCGTTACATATGGTACAGCATCCGCACCATTTTTGGCAATACGCTGCCTGTTTGAGCCTGCCGACATACATGCACAATCACATCCTATTGGCTCAGATGTGATAAAAAAGTGTTTCTATGTAGATGATATGCTGGCAGGAGCAGACAGCGTAAGGGAATTAAACATAATGTGCAAGGAAGTTCGTAATATCTTGGAATCAGGAGGGTTTCCACTAACCAAGTGGGCATCAAACCATAGCATCCAGTTTTCTAACACTGACTCTAGCGAAGAAGTTACTGTCAAAATTGAGGAACAGAGTGCAGTGAAAACTCTTGGAATGCGTTGGGAATCTCAAGGGGATCTATTTAAATACCATTTTAATGTGGATAATTTTCCATCGCTAAAACCAACAAAACGTTATATGTTGTCCATAGCTTCTCGTTTGTTTGATCCACTTGGTTTGCTGTGTCCCATTATATCGAAAGCCAAAATGTTATTACAGGAGTTGTGGAGTCTTAAGATAGATTGGGATGAGGCCATTCCTATGAGTCTTCACACAGCATGGCATAAGTTTACCATGACATTGCGAGATTTGCATAGGATCCATATTCCTCGATATGTCTGTCTTTCATTCTATAAGCAAGTTCAAATTCATGGTTTTCCAGACGCCTCCAGTCAAGCATATGGTTGTTGCATATATGTACGAGCTGCCAACAACCAAGACGTTGGCAGTACGTAACTTACTGCAAAATCTAGGGTAGCTCCACTTAATGTCAAAACCATACCTCGACTAGAGCTATGTGCAGCACTTTTGTTGGCCAAGCTGTGGCATCAAATCTCTCCAATCATGGCAAAATTCAATATAGAAAGCGTGAGTTTTTGGTCAGACTCATAGGTTACACTGTATTGGTTAAAGCGTGATTCTGGCACGTTGAGTACATTTGTGGCAAACAGAGTTGCTGAAATCCAGGAGTTGTCAAATGGTGTTTTATGGCGTCATGTTCCAACAGACACCAACCCTGCTGATTTGGTATCAAGAGGAACTGATATAAACGAAATACACATACACTTGGGCCGGACTGTTTATGTATTTATTGCAACAAAGTACTAGAATGTGATTGTATGTTATGATTGAATATTAGTACAGTGGTTAACCGATATATGTGCATACCACATCTCCTTCTGTTTGAAAAATTACGTAATATTATGGAGTTATTTTCTAAACTTTATTTTTTTTTTATAATTTTTTTTTTGTGTGTACTTTTTTTTGTTGGTTATTTATATATATATATATTTTTTTTTTTTTTGTTTTTTTTAAGAGTTATATGTTTAATAGAGTTTTATGAAAGTATATTATTATGATTTATTAAATATTAGAAAAATTCAAGAATAAAAGTGCTTTATTTTGATGTAAGAAAAATGTTTAAAAATTGTTTAAAAATTATCTGGGTGGCCAACCCTACAAAATATATTAAGAATTGAAAATGTTTAACCTATGTATCTTTATGGACTATCTGTTTTTTGTTTTTCTTTCCTACAATTGTAATGTTATTATTAGATCCTATATCTGAAACTTATTATGGTCCTAAATAAATATTATCTAGCTTTTGGCCTGTTTCGTTTTTTAATAACACCTAATCACCTATTTTTAATTCAAAGTTTTCTGTATTTTTATCATATTTTATTTTTTTATCTGCCTTTGCTTTTTCTAGCATTTTCCTTGCTCTTTTGTAAGCTATCTCTAGTCTAATTTTTACTTCTTTCGAATAGTCAACCATGTTATAAATGAGATCTATTCTGTCTATTTTGTTAAAATCTGTGAACTGTCTTGGTAATCTTCCAAATACTAGTTCATATGGACAATATTCATGAACTACTGATGGTGTTGTGTTGAAATAATATAGTCCAAACATTTTTTATTGTACTCCATAAATGTTCTGTGACTTCGTTCTATTGTTCCTAAAGTCTGATGATGCTGTGCGGTTGAAGTAATGTTTTTATACCCTTTCATTGAAAATGTCAAAAAGGGTATACTAACTTTGTGCAAATGTATGTAACAGGCAGAAGGAGGCGGGAGACCCCATAAAGTATATATATTCTTGCTCAGGATCACAAGCCGAGTCGATTGAGCCATGTCTGTCGTCTGTCCGTCTGTTGTCTGTGTGAACGCACAGATCTCACTATTATAAGAGCTAGAGTTACCAAATTTGGTTGAAAGACTCCTGTGTACTATAAGCTGATCAAGTTTACTTCAAATGTCCTAAAGTCTGATGATGGTGTGCGGTTGAAGTAATGTTTTTTTTCCTCATATATTTGCACAGGTCGTCTATAATTTGATTTTTATAATCTGATCCCTATGTCTGTAATGATTGTTTTCATTGAACCGTAATAAAATTTTCAAATATAGCTTTAGCAATTGATTTTGCAATTTTGTTTGGTATGGGTACCGTAACCAAATACTTAGTTAAATCACATATGAAAGTGGACCAATGGAATCTATCAAAACTATATCAAATGGTGTTGCTGCCGTTTCAGTTATAATCATTTGCATTTTCGTATGTTTTAGCCTGTCGGCAGTTTAAACATTTCTTAACATATTTACTTATTGCCTTCATCATTTGTGGCCAGTAATAAAAGTTTTTATTTTCTTCAGGGTACTAGAAATTCCTGAATGGCCTCCTTCTGACGGATCGTCATAATATTTTGACAGAATTGCTTTTATTTGAGCCTTATCATCTTTATCTATCTTAGTCACCTTGTTTAATAGCGCTGTTTTTAAATTTTTTAATATTTTATTGCCCTTTTCTTTAAAATTATTTATAGGGACAAACTCGAATATTTGTTCACTTGGTGACAATTGCGTTTGAATGATCTTATTTATTCTTGCCTCTTCATTTAGTCTTTGAAAAAACTGATCTAAATCGATTTTTTCATTAGAATCCAAATTAGTCATATCGAAACGTGGTATAATATTTTTGCCTCTTTTTAACAATCACTTATGTTTGTCTATTTTGAGAACAACATATTTTCTGATAGATTTTGGGCATTTCCTTATTTTTTTTCTTTTCTGGTTCATGCAATTTTTCACCTGCGCAATTATTTTTCTGTCTTTTTGATGCTCTCGTTTCGACCTTCAATATCTGTCTATTCATGTGTTTTAGCTCTCCGATAGTTATTCGGGAAAGAGCATCTGCTATATAATTATTTTTCCCCTTGAGGTACTCTACTGTAAAATCATATTCTTCAAGATCCATGCATTCTGGTTAACTTGTAACTCGGATTTTTCATGGATAAGAGATATGATAATGGCCTATGGTCACCCTGTACTAAGAAATGACTACCATATATATTACGTAGCTATTATTTTTGAGTCAAATAAATGATCCGTCAGTAACAATGACAAAGATCAACGCTGAAGCCACTATAAATCGAAACACGAACAATTTCGGTGAGCATCTTTATTTAAAAACTGTCAGCTTAAGACTAAATGTACAGAGTTTTGATCGGCTCGAAGTGAGTCGCGAGAAACGGAAATGTGTTTGTCAGCATTTTTATTTATTTGTATTTAAGTGCATGCAAAAAGAATGATGAAGTTATACAACAATCATGCGCTTTCTCTTATTGTGGGTTTCAAGTTTCGTTACGTTATGTTATGTATTTATGCACGCGCAAGATTGTATGCGCGTTGTTTTGTTAGATTTAAGTTTTATGTAAGCGGAATATGAGAAGCATATTATGCTACTTCCCTCCCCTTAAAAAGAAACTTATGCTTCTATTGGGGTTGACGCATATAATTTTGGTAATGCAGTTTGTATCTTGTGTTTCTATAGTTATTTTTTTGTTTTTAGTTTTAAGTAGATACAAACGATACAAGATGTAAGGCTAATAAGTGATACAATTATAGTTACTGTAATATTATTATTTGATATAAGTTTTACAATGTCCTTTTGTTCTATTGGTTTTATTTTTATTAGCTCTAGGGGTGTGTACAATGGGGTTAGATTTATTTGCGGATTCAGATGGTTTTCATTTAGCATTATTTTTCTTATTTTTATTTTACATTGTTTTATTGTTAGTATTTTGTTGCCGTTAATTGTTATTTGTTTGGTTCTACATATTTAATTATCTGGTTGACTGTTGTAGGGACGAAATTGCATATTGGTTTGGTTCTTTTTATGATGTTTTTAATGCATTCGTTATTTATTTCTTTGCAATTTTGGTTATAGATTTTACGATGTTCGGTCGTTATTGTCTAGTGTTCCAAATAGATATTTAAACGCGGATCCTATTATGTTAATTAGTCCTCGTTTCTGTCTATTTGTCTGGTGTAAGGTTATACCATTATGTTCTCTTCGCATTTTACTGTGTAAAAGGTCAATTTGTGGAATATTAGTGTAATTAGTTATTTTATTGTTAAAATAATTGGTTAGGTTATCTATATCGGAAAGGTTTAAGCGAAGACAATGATGTTCATATTCTGAAGGGATTTGAATTGGTTTATCGGAAAATAAGAGGTATCCATGGTTAGTGTCAATGTTGTTGATTTGAAGTTGTTGGGTTAGGCATACTTTTGCAGAAGTGAGGAGGAGTATTATGATGAACCAGGGGCCTGTAGAATGGGAAGTTGATTAATTTTTTTGTTTTTTGAATTGCGTCTTGTAGTAGTGTGTTTCTCTATTTCTATTGGTGATTTTGTAGTGGTCACGTCGGTTTGTTCGACGTTCGTTGTTAATTTGAAAGGGTTTTCTAATTTTCCTTTTTGTAACGATCCCTTTCTGTATCTAGTGTCGACGTTGTATTCTGTTCTGTCTTTGTTTATTTCATTATTTTATTTTCTTTGTTGTGTTGTCTATCTAAAATTGGTTGTCCAGCATAAATAAAAATGTCAGCAGGAGTTTGTCCAGTAGTATCGTGTTTAGTTTTGTGATTGTAGATGTAGAGAATTGTTTCTATTTTGCTGAGATTAGCTTCACTATCGTCGGATTTTTTTATAATACGGATTTTTTTGTTTATCGTTTTATGGAGTCTTTCTATGTCTGCAACACCTGTTTTCGTAGTGTTAAGTTGTAGTTCTACATTTTCAGTTTCAAGCCAACGTTTAAGGGCTAAGCTAGAGAATGCGCCATCTCATCATGTCTGCCTTAAGGAGTTTAGGTTTCCCCAACTGATTAAATATGCGCATTAGAGCATTTTTGCATTCTATCCAATCTTTTGTCTTTATTTGTTCAAGGGTGGCGAATTTAGAATAGATGTCAATACGACTCAAATAGTGGTTTTTTCGGAAGAATAAATATCTATTACAAATTTATCCAGTGTCCACCACAGCTCAATTCGTAGTTTTTAGGGTTGTTTAATGCGTAGGCTCCTGCCTCACGCTCGCCATGTGATAAGTTGACAGTTAAAGTGGTAACACAATTTGAATTAAGACAATGAACCTGTGTCCATGTCATTGATTTATTCCTTAATTGAAAATGGGAAGATCCCCCTCCAGTTGAAGTCAAATCGTAAGTGTTCCGAAGATCTATATACAAAAGCTTTCTTAGCTTAAATCGAGGAGCAGCGCTGTCAGCGTAGCCTGCACCGCCTCGGCGCTTGTAAGCATATCTAATGTATATATGAATTGTCGCCAAGCGACGACGTTGGAAGAAGAGGAGTTCTATAAACACACATAGTAAGCAATCAGCGCATAGCCAGCGTGAGAATGCTGACTATACAATTATGTATGTTAGCCTTCAAGTGCATGCTCGTATTATACATACACTTGGGCCGGACTGTTTATGTATATATTGCAACAAAGTGCTACAATGTGATTGTATGTTATGATTGAATATTAGTACAGTGGTTAACCGATATATGTGCATACCACATCTCCTTCTGTTTGAAAAATGACGTAATATTATGAAGTTATTTTCTAAATTTTAAATTTTTTTTTTATAATTTTTTTTATTTTTTTTTTGTGTGTATTTTTTTTTTGTTGGTTATTTATATATATATATATATTTTTTTTTTTTTTTTTTTTTAAGAGTTATATGTTTAATAGAGTTTTATGAAAGTACATTATTATGATTTATTAAATATTAGAAAAATTTAAGAATAAAAGTGCTTTATTTTGATGTAAGAAAAATGTTTAAAAATTGTTTAAAAATTATCTGGGTGGCCAACCCTACAAAATATATTAAGAATTGAAAATGTTTAACCTATATATCTTTATGGACTATCTGTTTTTTGTTTTTCTTTCCTACAATTGTAATGTTATTATTAGATCCTATATCTGAAACTTATTATGGTCCTAAATAAATATTATCTAGCTTTTGGCCTGTTTCGTTTTTTAATAACACCTAATCACCTATTTTTAATTCAAAGTTTTCTGTATTTTTATCATATTTTATTTTTTTATCTGCCTTTGCTTTTTCTAGCATTTTCCTTGCTCTTTTGTAAGCTATCTCTAGTCTAATTTTTACTTCTTTCGAATAGTCAACCATGTTATAAATGAGATCTATTCTGTCTATTTTGTTAAAATCTGTGAACTGTCTTGGTAATCTTCCAAATACTAGTTCATATGGACAATATTCATGAACTACTGATGGTGTACGAGCGAATATACTCATTAAATGTTCTGTGACTTCGTTCTATTGTTCCTAAAGTCTGATGATGCTGTGCGGTTGAAGTAATGTTTTTATACCCTTCGACCATTGAAAATGGTCAAAAAAGGGTATACTAACTTTGTGCAAATGTATGTAACAGGCAGAAGGAGGCGTCGGAGACCCCATAAAGTATATATATTCTTGCTCAGGATCACAAGCCGAGTCGATTGAGCCATGTCTGTCTGTCTGTCCGTCTGTCTGTCTGAACGCACAGATCTCAGCTATTATAAAAGCTAGAGTTACCAAATTTGGCAGAAAGACTCCTGTGTACTATAAGCTGATCAAGTTTATTTCAAATGTTAGGTGCCACGCCCACCGCCCCCGCAAATCAATAATTTAATTTTTGAACTTAATTTGTAAGCGCTGTATAAAAGATACAACTTTCTGACTTTAACATATACTAAGCTGAATGAAATATCTACGTACACTCCAAATTGCAATCCGATCGGACAATAAACAAAGAAGTTATTTAAGAAAGTATGTGCATAAAACCAAGTGCTTGTATCAGCTAACAAGGGAGGCGGTCGAGCGCAAAGCGCGAGCGCCATCTGTCGGCAATAATTTAAAAGCATATGCATATAAATATGTGTACATACATAGGAACGTAGGTCGAAGGGTATCCCACTGTCGCGTGCAGCGCGACTGTGTCTTTTTCTATTTTTTATCTTCATATGTTTGCAAAGGTGGTCTATAATTTGATTTTTATAATCTGATCCCATGTCTGTAATGATTCTTTTAATTGAACCGTAATACAATTTTCAATAATAGCCTTAGCAATTGATTTTGCAATTTTGTTTGGTATGGGTACCGAATTGCTTTTATTTGAACCTTATCATCTTTATCTATCTTAGTCACCTTGTTTAATAGCGCTGTTTTTAAATTTTTTAATATTTTATTGCCCTTTTCTTTAAAATTCTTTATAGTGACAAACTCGAAGATTTGTTCACTTGGTGACAATTGCGTTTGAATGATCTTATTTATTCTTGCTTCTTCATTAAGTCTTTGAAAAAACTGATCTAAATCGATTTTTTCATCAGAATCAAAATAAGTCATATCGAAACGTGGTATAATATCTTTTCCTCTTTTTAACAATCACTTATGTTTGTCTATTTTGAGAACATCATATTTTCTGATAGATTTTGGGCATTTCCTTATTTTTTTTCTTATTTTCTGATTCATACAATTTTTCACCTGCGCAGTTATTTTTCTGTCTTTTTGATGCTCTCGTTTCGACCTTCAATATCTGTCTAATCATGTGTTTAGCTCTCCGATAGTTATTCGGGAAAGAGCATCTGCTATATAATTATTTTTCCCCTTGAGGTACTCTACTGTAAAATCATATTCTTCAAGATCCAGACGCATTCTGGTTAACTTGTAACTCGGATTTTTCATGGATAAGAGATATGATAATGGCCTATGGTCACCCTGTACTAAGAAATGACTACCATATATATTACGTAGCTATTATTTTTGAGTCAAATAAATGATCCGTCAGTAACAATGACAAAGATCAACGCTGAAGCCACTATAAATCGAAACACGAACAATTTCGGTGAGCATCTTTATTTAAAAAGTGTCAGCTTAAGACTAAATGTACAGAGTCTTGATCGGCTCGAAGTGAGTCGCGAGAAACGGAAATGTGTTTGTCAGCATTTTTATTTATTTGTATTTAAGTGCATGCAAAAAGAATGATGAAGTTATACAACAATCATGCGCTTTCTCTTATTGTGGGTTTCAAGTTTCGTTACGTTATGTTATGTATTTATGCACGCGCAAGATTGTATGCGCGTTGTTTTGTTAGATTTAAGTTTTATGTAAGCGGAATATGAGAAGCATATTATGCTACTTCCCTCCCCTTAAAAAGAAACTTATGCTTCTATTGGGGTTGACGCATATAATTTTGGTAATGCAGTTGGGTTTGTATCTTGTGTTTCTATAGTTATTTTTGTTGTTTTTAGTTTTAAGTAGATACAAACGATACAAGATGTAAGGCTAATAAGTGATACAATTATAGTGACTGTAATATTATTATTTGATATTAGTTTTACAATGTCCTTTTGTTCTATTGGTTTTATTCTTTATAGTTCTAGGGGTGTGTACAATGGGGTTAGATTTATTTCGGGATTCAGTTGGTTTTCATTTAGCATTATTTTTCTTATTTTTATTTTACATTGTTTTATTGTTATAATTTTGTTGCTGTTAATTGTTATATTTTTATTTATTTCTTGGTAATCTTGTTCTATAATGGTATCTTTTATATTCCAAGTAAGGACATTGCATTGTTTGGTTCTACATATTTAATTATCTGGTTGACTGTTGTAGGGACGAAATTGCATATTGGTTTGGTTCTTTTTATGATGATTTTAATACATTCGTTATTTATTTCTTTGCAATTTTGATAATAGATTTTACGATGTTCTTCATTTACTATGAATTCTTTTTCGTTGTGATCAAGCTGATAACCGTTACTATCTGGGTAGGGTATTATATTAATGGTATGAACAGTGTTTTGTTTAATAAGGATATGTGCTATGATAAGTATTTGGTTAGTATTAATCCCGGTTGATGTTTTAATTTGTAATATGTTACTACTGTCAACGTTCTCTAATCTGTCGTAATTAAGTAATTTGGGATTGAATTGTCCTAGTCGCGAAAGTTGCATTCCCATTGCAATGTCTTCTATATACTCGGTAAATTGGGTAAGTTCGTATACTAACTGTTGTCTGTTACTATGTTCGTCTTCAAATTCTTTTATTTTTTGTAAGTTACTGTTGATGAGCTGGATTACATTGTTTATTTCATGTAGATTTATTGAACTCGTTGCTACTAATTCTAATTGTTTCTCGATTTTTGTTCGGTCGTTATTGTCTAGTGTTCCAAATAGATATTTAAACGCGGATCCTATTATGTTAATTAGTCCTCGTTTCTGTCTATTTGTCTGATGTAAGGTTATACCATTATGTTCTCTTCGCATTTTACTGTGTAAAAGGTCAATTTGTGGAATATTAGTGTAATTAGTTATTTTATTGTTAAAATAATGGGTTAGGTTATCTATATCGGAAAGGTTTAAGCGAAGACAATGATGTTCATATTCTGAAGGGATTTGAATTGGTTTATCGGAAAATAAGAGGTATCCATGGTTAGTGTCAATGTTGTTGATTTGAAGTTGTTGGGTTAGGCATACTTTTGCAGAAGTGAGGAGGAGTATTATGATGAACCAGGGGCCTGTAGAATGGGAAGTTGATTAATTTTTTTGTTTTTTGAATTGCGTCTTGTAGTAGTGTGTTTCTCTATTTCTATTGGTGATTTTGTAGTGGTCACGTCGGTTTGTTCGACGTTCGTTGTTAATTTGAAAGGGTTTTCTAATTTTCCTTTTTGTAACGATCCCTTTCTGTATCTAGTGTCGACGTTGTATTCTGTTCTGTCTTTGTTTATTTCATTATTTTATTTTCTTTGTTGTGTTGTCTATCTAAAATTGGTTGTCCAGCATAAATAAAAATGTCAGCAGGAGTTTGTCCAGTAGTATCGTGTTTAGTTTTGTGATTGTAGATGTAGAGAATTGTTTCTATTTTGCTGAGATTAGCTTCACTATCGTCGGAGTTTCTTATAATACGGATTTTTTCGTTTATTTTGTGGAGTCTTTCTATGTCTGCAACACCTGTTTTCGTAGTGTTAAGTTGTAGTTCTACATTTTCAGTTTCAATCCAACGTTTAAGGGCTAAGCTAGAGAATGCGCCATCTCTGTCGGGCTTAAGCAGGTTTCCCCAACTGATTAAATATGCGCATTAGAGCTTATTTGCATTCTATCCAATCTTTTGTCTTAATCTGTTCAAGGGTGGGGAATTTAGAATAGATGTCGATACGACTCAAATAGTGGTTTTCTTTGGAAGAATAAATATCTATTACAAATTTATCGCGGCAATGCTCAGGTTTAGGGGTGACTTTCGTTGGCATTTTTGTATTACGGTGCTCTGTTTTCGCTAGGTTACAAACTTGGCATTCATTAATTATATTTTTAATGAGGAGCTGGCTATTGGTGGATCAAGAACTCTTGGGCAATGGGGAAATAGTTATTGGGTGGTATATTCGTAAGTTTGTTAATAATTAGTGGGCCATTACTAGTGTGGATTAGTTGATTAGTTTTTTGTATTGGTGTTTGAAAAATATTTCGCGTGAGCATGCTTATCGTAAATCCTGTGTCGATTAGACATTTTAATTCAGTATTATTATGTTTGATCATTATATATTGGCTTGATCCAGGGCTGCTAGCCAAAAATTTTCTGCTTGTTCAGTGTTGTCTGGTTCGTCGTCATTCGCTATTGTTTTTTTCTCTTCTGTTGTCTCTGAATTGTCGTAGTTGTGTTCGGGGGGGCCTTGAATTAATTCTGGGGTATAGTTCGATTGGTAGGGATAAGGTTGAGATTGAAAGTATTCTGGATAGTAGGGATAATAGTAGTTATAGTTATAAGGATATTCGGGTTGATTAGACATTACTTCTTGGTATTTTAGCTCTTCCACACTCATTTTAGACTGTCCACTGTCTGATGGTCTCTGCCTTTTTGTTGGTTTATTAGTCTGTATGTTTCCGGTTTGTGGGTAGTTCATGAGCATGTTAGTGTGGCTTGTGCTTGGTGCTTATGTCATGGGTATGTTAAGTTGTTAAGTTGTGGATGGATGGGTCTATGTTGATACTGAGGAAACTGATTTGGGTTAAACTGGGTACATGAGAATGTACTTGGGGATAGGGTTGATAGACGTTGTTAAAAAGTGGTTGGAAGGGTGTAAAGGGTCTACTTTGGTTATTCATTTGTTTGTTTTGTGGATTGGTTGTTATTTTGTTTGAAGTTGAAGTTGACTTTATATTATCTTTGTTTGAGGTTGGTGCCTCATAAAGACCGTTTTTTTGTTATATGTTTATTAATGATCTCAGGTTTGGAATATTACAGTTAACTATTCTGATTACATTGGGAGTTTTTGAATTAGGTTTTCAATGCTAGTTTATATTAATTTGGTGTATAGAGTGGTTTCGGAAACGTTATTTTCTAGTTCTTATTTACTTATAAGTATATGCCGTCTTCTTTCGGCTTCTTCAAGGAAATGACGAATGTTACCTCGATATTGTGTGTTCCTGAATTCCTCCAGAAGTTGGTGATTTGGTGCTTGGGGCTTGTAATTAATTATAAGTTGGGTCCTGAGTTCACTCCAGCTGCTGAGGTTGGTCACTCCGAGGGTGCGGATAACATCGCCACTGATGTTCCGTTCGATGTGTCCAAAGATTATTAACTTTTGTCTTTCCTCTGTGGTCTGATAAAAAGCCAAGATGAAGTCGATGCGACTAATGAAAGTGTACAAGGTCCTAGGATCTCCGCTAAAGACCTCGACTGCGTGTATTTGTCTCTCGATTTGAATCATGTTCGAGTCAGACAATTCTATTTGGTTTGTTGCCATTGTGGTTTGTTGGTTTAAATTTTGATTAAGGTTTGTTAATTCGCTGTTGGTTTAAGTATTTACTTGTTGGTTCGTAGCTTGGATGTGGTTTATGTACTTACTTATTGGTTTGTGTTTTGAATATGGTTTGTGTGTTTAGTAAGGTTCGTGTATTTGATTAGGTTTGTGTGTTGGATACGGTTTGCGTTCTCACTATTGGTTTGTGTCTTTGTTTGAGCTTTAGGGTTTTGTTTTTTGTTGGCGTATTTTTGTTGTGGTTTGCTCACTTAGTATTATTATTATAATTCGTTTAGTTTTACTGTTATTATTATAGTTCACTTTGTTGTAGTTAAGTTTATTTAGTTTTCACTTAGTTGTAGTTAAGTTTATTTATTTTTCACTTAGTTTTAGTTAGGTTTAGTTTTAGTTAGGTTTATTTAGTTTTCATTAGTTGTAGTTAAGTTTATTTAGTCTTCACTTAGTTGTAGTTAGGTTTATTTAGTTTTCACTTAGCTTATGTTTTACTGGGTTGCGCACTTAGCTATTTCGCTTTGATTTGAGTAAACTTTTGAGGATTTATTACTCAGCGAATTCAAAGGCGTCTTCTTAAAATTTGTTATAATTTTAAGTTGTTCACATTCACAATCACTTTATGGTTTCGGATACGTTGTTGGTTTACAAATTTTCTTTCTTAGAATTGATTGTACCGATTTACCGACTCGATGATGCTTAGAGAATTTAATAGGTTTGCTATCGCATCAATAATGTATCATCCTACCGGCTGCGCCACTTACGTAGTTCTTATTTTTGAGTCAAATAAATGATCCGTCAGTAACAAAGACAAAGATCAACGCTGAAGCCACTATAAATCGAAACACAAACAATTTCGCTGAGCGTCTTTATTTAAAAACTGTCAGCTTAAGACTAATGTTTCAGAGTTTTGATCGGCTCGAAGTGAGTCGCGAGAAACGGAAATGTGTTTGTCAGCATTTTTATTTATTTGTATTTAAGTGCATGCAAAAAGAATGATGAAGTTGTACAACAATCGTGCGCTTTATCTTATTGTGGGTTTCAAGTTTCGTTACGTTATGTTATGTATTAATGCACGCGCAAGATTGTATGCGCGTTGTTTTTGTTAGATTTAAGTTTTATCTAAGCGGAATATGAAAATTAAAATGATTTGATGCCCAGTGAATAGCTGCTAGTTCTTGTTCTGTAGTGGACTTATTACTTTCGCCTTTTGTATAGGTTCTTGAAGCGTATACCACTGGTAGCTGTTGATCGTTATGGTCCTGAGATAGTACCCCTCCACATGCCTGTTTACTGGCATTTGTGGTTATGCAAAATTGTTTGCAGAAATCTGGGTACTGAAGAAAAGTTGGTTTCATTAATTCCCATTTTAGATATTCGTATTCGCTTGTCCATTCAAAAAGAACATTCTTTTTGCAAAGCATCGTTAAGTGGCGTGATTTCTCAGAGAAATTCTTAATAAATCTTCTGTAATAATTGGAAAATGCTACGAATCGTCTAGCTTCGTCTAAATTTACTGGTTGTGGGTAATTTTTAATTACCTCATATTTAGAGTCATCTGGTAATATACCCTTATCAGTACATTTATGGCCTAAATATGTTACCTCTTTTATAAAGAAAGTGCATTTTTCTGGATGAAGCTTTAAATTATGTTGTTTACATAATTTCGGTTAAATTTGTGCGTGCCTGTTGAGTGTACCTTGTTGTACTTCTCTAATTTGGCTAAAATTGTCAATACCTTGGCTTTTTCGAGTTTCGAGCAGTGATATAATGGACTTGTAATTAATTCAAACGTATTTTTGTACTCTTCCTTGAATTCATATACGCTGATAAACGTACGAAATTTGCTCAAGTTTTGTATTGATCTGAAAATAAACAATGGTTCCCTTTTTAAAGTTTCTTTTAGTACATCTTCCATTTTCCTGCTTTAATTCTTGACTGTATTCAGTCGTTAGTTGCTTTCGTTTTGGGACTCTCTCTTTAGAATCCTCGTTATTTTGAATTACGTTGAATTGTTCTACTTGAGCATTCAAGAAATTTTCAATTTCGCACCAAACGCTATCTTCTATCAATTCAAGGCATTCTCCTATAATTTCTTTAAAAGGATCCATTTTAAATTCTAAAGATATTTTCTATTTTATCCTTTTTATTATTTTAGGTTTCTTGTTTTTTTTTAAAACACATTTTTTCTTATTTGATAAGGGTAAACATTTTTTTTTTTTTTACATATTGTTATTTTTAAGTTAGATCTTATCAAAATCGTTTAATCGCTTGTTCAATTTTATGAGCGCATTTACAATCATTATAGTGGCTATAGTGCCTAGCATCACCATTATCCAATCTAGATTATTATTTCCTACTTCTACTTTATTTATCACATTTGCAGTAGAGTCTTCTGATTTAGTGTCTATTAAGCAAATATTGGGCACGATGCTTATGTTATTTTTATTTATTTTAGTATAGGTTCCTGATTCCCTATTTCTGCCTTCTATAAAATCTTGTTTATAGATTTTATTGTCCAGTTTCGACATACATGTCTTCCTCCCTAATTTTCGTTTGGCTATACAGGGCAAACTTCTCATCGGGCAAAAAAGGTTTTTTGTTACATAATTTTAAATAATATATATTTAATTAAGTTAATTGATAATGTGTGTTCTTTGTAACGCTGTCGGTTCCCTTTTGTTTTGGCTGGCGGTGCCGGTGCTGGCTGCACAGGCTGTTAATTGTTGTTGTCGATGTTGATGTTCATGTTGTTGATCCACCGCTGCTGTAGAGTGCGGATAGATTACCACAGTTCTCACTGACCACTCCCGCGGTGTCGTAGTGTGCGGATTGCGCACCACGTTATCCTATGTCAGCTGGGCGTCGCCGGTGCTGGCACGCTGACATTCCCTCGCTGCTTTATTTGTCGTTAGGGTCGTTAGGTGGGACACAGTGTTTGCATGTATGCTCGTAGAACGCACTGTATAAAGGTCCCTCGCAGTCTTGGGGGCACTTTTTTTTCAATACCGGCAGGCTGGCTCTCTGTGGTGGTTCAATTTTATAATATTATATTTTCTGCAGGCTGGCTCTCTGTGGTGGTTCAATTTTATAACTTTTATAATATTTTCTGAGCGAGTGGTGGTGTTTTGAGTTTTTTCATTTATGAAATTTGTTAGGTGGTCTAGCTCAGTTTGCAACTTCTGAGCCATAGACCACGCATGCGCTGGAGTTTTAGTGAATAATAGCCACTTTAAGTGCGCTATTCTCTTTTTCTTACTCAGCCTCTGTTTTTTTCCCATCACACACATACTCTACTCACTCAGTTTTATTTTTGGTTTAATCCAGTGTCCACCACAGCTCAATTCGTCGTTTTTGGGGTTGTTTAATAGGTAGGCTCCTGCCTCACGCATATTTAGAGTCATCTGGTAATATACCCTTATCAGTTCATTTATAACCAAAGTATGTATCCTCTTTCGTAAAGAAAGTGCATTTTTCTGGATGAAGCTTTAAATTATGTTGTCTACATAATTTCGGTTAAATTCTTAAGCATATGCTTTTCAGTATAACCTATGACTACTAAATCATCCATATACAGAAATGATTGCGAAGGCTGTGAATGCAAGTGTCATCACTCTTTGAAATGAGTTAGGGGCTATTTTTAAATCAAATGGTGTAGCGATAAGCAACTGTTGAAGTTGAGAATGATGTTATGTTTCTGGACCTTTCGTCTAATTCTATTTAATGAAATCCTGACATCAGATCTATGCACGTCAAATATTTTGCTCGTTTATCTGCTAATAGTTTCTTATTGATTTGACGATAGTCAACTACTAATTGCTATCTCTTTTCGTCCGAATTAGGCAGTGATTTCTTGGGTACCAAGAGAAGTGGGCTATTATATTCTGATATAGACGGCTCAACAATACCGTCTTTTATCAGCTTGTCGACTTGCCTTTGAATTTCTGGCATTCTATAGTTCTTAATGTATACAGGGGTCTTATCGTTCCATCTTAATTTTTGCCTATAAAAATTATTAGCTGATATGGTTACTGTTTCGAGACCAAAAATATCGCTATATTCGGTGCACAGTTTAGTTAGATCGTTTTTAAATAACGATGGAAATTTAAGAAGTTTTAATACTTCTGAAGTTCTTTGCGGACTATTATCTGTATTTGTATTGTAAACATCTTAATCGTCTAATGATTCGCTTCTTATATTTACGCTGTTTACAATAGCGTCTTTTTCCGTTGTATTTATAATACAAATCAACACGTTCTGAGTGTTTACTAGTGCCCTTGCTACAATTATACCGGGTTGCAACTCCTGGTTGGGGATTAGGATATTAGTGTCAGTAGACGTAAGGTGAATCTTTCGAATCACTTCGGATCTAGCTGGCAAAACTATTTCGTTATCAAATAAGTGTATTATAGGAATGTTTATATTCCTGAAATCATTGGGCCTTAAAGTGGTCATGAAATTCTAAAATACAATTGTATTTCTTTATGAAGTCCAAACCAATTATACCATCTCCTGGTATAGGAAAATTGTTCGGCACAATATGAAATTCATATGGTATTACTTTATTTGTAGCGCACATATCTAATTCAATAGTACCTAGGGACTGTATTGTCCCTTGCCCTATGCCTGATATACTAGTAGTCCTTCGTGAATTTAAATTATTTAAATTGTTATTTCTGCATTGAAGCAGTGAGATTTCGGCACCTGTATCTATCAAAAGAGTTACCATTGAATTGTTACTCATATTTTTTATTTGAATAAAAACGCTTAAATTGAGATTAATTTTATATACATTTATTGCTGGCTGTTGCTCAAGGGGGCTGTCTGGTTTTCCGTCTGTATATTTCTGACATTACTGTTGTTTCTGTTTGAATTTTGGTTTTGGTTTTGGTTTTGGCTTTGGTTTTGGCTTTGGCAAGATTTAGTTGAGAAAGCTTATTTCATACCAAAGCTTCAAGAAAAGGTTGTTCGTGTTGTGGACAGTTGTGTGGAGTGTATCGTATTTAATTCGAAACCTGGGAAGAAATAAGGTTTCTTGACCCTGATTGGAAAGGGAGATAGACCGCTGATAACGTATCACATTGACTATGTTGGGCCAATGGAGATGAAGAGCAAGCGCTACATCCATTTTTTAGCTATAGTTGACGGTTTTTCTATATTTGTATGGTTTTATCCCACCCGTAGCATAGGAGCAGAGGAAGTTGTAAGTTGTCTAGAGCGTCAGGCTACTAATTTTGGAAATCCTTTACGGATTATCTCAGATAGGGGAACTGCGTTCACTGCACAGGCATTTAAGTTGTATTGTGAGGTGTAGAAAATTCAGCATCTAGTGATTGCAACAGGTGTACCACGTGGCAATGGTCAAGTTGAAAGAATACATAAGACAGTAGTGTCGATGTTGTCAAAGTTAAGTCATGAAAGTGCAGGGGACTGGTAAAAGCATGTCAGTAAAGTGCAGCAAATATTCAATAGTACACCGCCTAGAAGCACTTTAGTGTCGCCTTTTAAAATCTTGACTGGCACGAAAATACGTCTTCCGAATGATTCTAGAGCTTAATTGGTTGATAAAGGAAATGTTAGTGAAGGAGTTAGATGAAGAGAGAGAGCTGGTGCGCGCAAGAGCTTCCGAAAACATAAAATAGTTGCAGACTGAAAATAAAAGCGCAAAGGGGAAACAATTTATAAAGTAGATGATTTAGTAGCTATTAAGCGTACTCAGTACGGGACTGGGTTAAAGTTGAACGTAAAATTTCTAGGACTTTACAAAGTTATTAAGATAAACAAGCACGAAAGGTATGACGTAGAAAAACGTGGAGACGGCGATGGACCTTTTAAGACTTCGACAGTCGCAGAATATATGAAGGCGTGGGGAAATTCATTCGGGTCGAATGATGTATCAGGAGGGCCGATTGTGGAAAATAAACCAGATCAGGAACGTAAAATGAACGATAAAACAGAGAGTAAGAGAGTAACGCGCAGTGGCAACGCTTATTACGGAAAAACCAAAAGAGGGACTTTTGAGTGAAATGGTGAACGAGAGCAGTCGCAAGTTTTTCAATCGCGCATATAGCGCGACTTATACAACTAGAACTAAACAATTGTCATCAAACAATTAAAAAATATTTATTTATTTATTTTAATATTTTATTTAATTAGTTTATAGTCGGACTAAGGTCAGTCGACTGTGTAAAAGTAAAGAATATAAAACAGTTAATAGTTATAATTCATAATTTTAAGTTAAAAGTAAAATCTTAACTGTGAGAAAAGAAAGAAAAATAAATTAATTGAATTGAGTTGACATTGGGATAAAAAAATGAAAGAGCCGATCCAACATTTGTTGCAGAGGATTGGGGAAAACCCAAAAAAAACCCAATCAGATCAGGAGAGTTAGTGTTTGTAAGCAAAGCCTAATCAAAATAGCGATTAGAATGTTCAAACATGCAGTTAGTTAAAAAGTACTAATGTTACTAGAAAGAAGATAAGTATATATTTAACTAGCTACTAGAAAGGTGGGTAAGGATTTGTACTTTTAAGCAAGATACAGAATTATTGTTGTTGTTAGCAACAATGTAATATAGTTTATTGTAGTCCGAACATAATACCCTGAAAGGCTCATGCAGGGCATAATTCGAGTTACAATTGGAAAGTTTTAGTGGAAGATAATTACGGGTGATTCTACCAGGGACAGAGAAGTGTAGTCGACTAAGTAAGTCGTTACTATCTATGTCCCCTTGTATAAGGTTATAAATAAATACAACACCAAGCATAGTTCTACGATTGGCTAGGGAAGGCAGATTTAGTAACAAAAGTCTACTAGGATAGGAAGGAAGTCTTGAATTTACATCCCAGTTAAGGCCTCGCAAGGCAAAAATTAAAAAGTTTTTCTGTACGGATTCAATGCGATCCTTGTGAACTGTGTACTGAGGACTCCAGACACATGATCCGTACTCTAGAATTGAACGAACAAGCGAGGTGAAAAGAGTCTTAGTTAGGTAAGAATCGTCAAACTCCTTAGACCATCTCTTAATAAAGCCGAGCACACCCATAGCTTTATTAACCATTGATGATATATGTTCGCAAAACTTGAGTTTGTGGTCCAAACGGACACCTAGATCATCAACCAGGGAAATTCTTTCCAAGGTACAACCACAAAGAGAGTAAGATACGTACTTTGGACAGGCTCGTGAGAATGTCATCAGCTTGCATTTGGAGCTGTTCAGATTAAGGAGATTTGCACGACACCAAGAATAGAAACAATTTAAGTCAGATTGAAGGCGTAAATGACAGGAGTCGCCTCTAAATTGAAAGCAGAGCTTGACATCATCAGCATACATGAGAGTACGGGAGTTAAGTATGACCGTTGGAAGGTCATTGATGAAAAGTGTAAAAAGCAGGGGACCTAAATGGCTTCCCTGGGGGACACCAGATGTGGCATGAACGGGGTAAGAAAGATTATTCTTAAAGAGGACTCGTTGGGTTCTGTCACCCAAATAGCTCACAATCCAACTAAGAAGTTTTGGTGAGAAACCGAGAAGATTCATTTTATGTGCAAGAAGAGAATGGTTGACTGAGTCAAATGCCTTACTGAAATCAGTATAAATGACATCGGTTTGAAGATTTTTCTGAAGCAAATGTCAATGTCAGCTCAAGCAAATTTGTCGTGGTAGAACGACGTTTTACGAATCCGTGTTGAAAAGGGGATATAACGGATCTGCTAAAATGTTGCAAGTGAGGAGTTATAACATTCTCGAAGAATTTAGGTATAGCCGATAATTTAGAGATACCTCTATAATTACTTGCATCAGACTTGTACATAGTTATAAGTGTAACTAACAACTAGACCTAAGATGTAGCTTTGGCTGCAATGGCCCTAAGCTATTTATAAGTAAGATGAATATAGTAACATATTTCACAAAATTTAGTATAATTGCAAACTGTTATTATTATTATCACTTAAGGTTTATAATGTGGTAATTTGTTGTAATTGTTGAGTTTTTTTTTTTTTTGTTGTACAAAATTTTATATTTTTATTTATATAGCCATGCCCTCCCCCGGGATTCAAACCCGGAACGCCTGTAAAGGTAACATATGGGAATCAGACGCCCAGACTACTCAGCTACAGGGGTCGGCATATATATTTTTATTGCTGGCTGTTGCTCAAGGGGGCTGTCTGCCTTTCCGTCTGTATATTCCTGACATTATTGTTGTTTCTGTTGGAATTTTGGTTTTGGTTTTGGCTTATTCTCCACCTCTATTATTATTCTGGTTACCGCCGCATCCTCTATATCGTCCGCGGTAACCACTTCGGCCTCTATAATTGTTATAATAGTTATTATAATTATATCGGGCATTACCTCTGTTTTGGTAATTTCCTCGGTTATTATTACCTCGAAAGTGTCCTCTGTTATTATAGAATAACACACTATTCGAATTGCCAGTCATTTCGGTACAGCAGTGTATGTATTTTTTAATCACGATATTCATCGTGTTGAAATTTCCTGCTTCTAGAATGGTCTTGAGCTTATCGTGCTCACAATTCTGTATCATTGCAGAGATCCCTTCTTTTGTCGCAAATTTATCTGGATTGTTTGAATCTAGACCGTCATCTATGTAGGCTGCCTCAAGCGACCTACGTAGGTTTTCTAATTCCATTGTGTATTGCGCTGCAGTTTTGCCGCTCTGTTGTGTATTTAGCAATTTGGCTTTAATGATCTTCTTTTGTGAGATCTGTTAAACGGAGTGCCGTAAGGAATCTATTTAGGTTAACTTTCTTGCCGTCAAACTCACGTATTGTGGACGAAATTTGTCGCACATATTCCCTTGAGGTTGCCGCTGAATCCGTCATTTTATTAATTTTTCGTGAATCTAGACTTTCTTCCTCTAATAATTCGGTAATGTTATTATCGCTGGAATTCTCAGATCGTGTAGATTCTAACTCAGAATCTCCTATGCTTTCTGTATCCTCAGGTATTTTAACAACCGCTGGTGTGTTGAATATAGTAGGGATAGTTAGATTTAAATTATGTCTGTATTTAACATTCAACAGGTTGTGTTAAATGACTTTTAGTTAGTCTTTCTTTTTCTTCGTGTATTAATTAGCATGCTTCATTAAAACATTCTACTAATATTTGTGCGTGCCTGTTGAGGGTACCTTGTTGTACTTCTCTACTTTAGCTTACACATTTATATGACTTATCAAACGTCGTTTTTGTTTTCTCTAACTGGTCTTTTATATTTATCTGTGCAAGAGAACTTTAAAAATAATTGTTTCTTCTAGATAGACATTATCTTCCATTGTTTGTTTAATTTTTACGTATGGTAAAATTGTTAATACCTTGGCTTTTTTGAGTTTCGAGCAGTGATATAATGGACTTGTAATTAAGTCAAACGTATTTATGTACACTTCCTCGAATTCATATACGCTAATAAACGTACGAAATTTGCTCAAGTTTTGTATTGATCTGAAAATAAACAATGGCTATATTGTTATTTTTAAATTAGATCTTTTCAAGATCGTTGGCGCTGCTCTCAAAACCTTTTTTTAAATATTTATTATGGAGCTTGTACAATTTTATGAGCGCATTAACGATCATTATAGTGGCTATAATGCCTAGGATCACCATGATCCAATCAAGATTATTATTTCCTACTTCTACTTTATTTATCACATTTGCAGTAGAGTCTACTGATTTAGTGTCTATTAAGCCCATATTGGGGACGATGCTTATGTTATTTTTAATTATTTTAGTATAGGTTTCTGATTCCCTATTTCTGCCTTCTATTGTGCAGTTTCGACATACATGTGTCTTCCTCCCTAATTTTCGTTTGGCTATACAGGCCAAACTTCTCATCGGGCAAAGAAGGTTTCGCATGATGTTACAATGGTTTTTATTACATAATTTTTAATAATAATATATATTTAATTAAGTTAATTGATGATGTGCGTTCTTTCTTTTCAATACCGGCAGGCTGGCTCTCTGTGGTGGTTCAATTTTATTAGTATTTATAACTTTTATAATATTTTCTGAGTGAGTGGTGGTGTTTTGAGTTTTTTCATCTCTTTTTCTTACTCAGCCTCTGTTTTTCCCATCAAACACACTCTACTCACTTAGTTTTATTTTTCGCTTACTCCAGTGTCCACCACAGCTCAATTCGTAGTTTTTGGTGTTGTTTAATGCGTAGGCTAATGCCTCACGGTCGCCACGTGATAAGTTGACATTTGAAGTGATAACACAATTTGAATTTCTATATTAAGACAATGGACTTGTGTCCATGTCGTTGATTTATTCATTAATCGAAAATGGAGCAGGGAAGCACCCGCTCCAGTTGAAGTCAAATCGTAAGTGTTTTTAAGATCTATATACAAAAGCTTTCTTAGCCTAAATCGAGGAGCAACGCTGCCAGTGTAGCCTGCAGCGCCTCGGCGCTTATATGCATATCTTATGTATATATGAATTGTCGCCAAGCGACGACATTGGAGGATGAGAGATGTTATATAAACACATAGTAAGCGATCAGCGCATAGCTAGCGTGAGAATGCTAACTATGCAATTATGTATGTTAGCCTTCAAGTGGATGCTCGTATTGCACATACACTTGGACCGGACTGTTTATGTATATATTGCAACAAAGTGCTACAATGTGATTGTATGATATGTTTGAATATTAGTACAGTGGTTAACCGATATATGTGCATAACACATTCCAAGTTAAATCCACAATGCATTTAAAGTCATGCGTACAAGCGAAGCTTGGGAGTTCTTATTATATCTAAGAAGACCGTTTCTCTTTTGGCATTCGCAAAAAACAGATGTAGAGTCTGCGACAAAAGTTTTTTTTTGACCTTCAAGAAACACGTGGATTTTTGTAAAAAAACGTGAAAAGTTAAAACTTTGAAAAGTGCTGTTATATTTTTATACAACTTTATATCTGCAAACTATATCAAGAACAGTGCAACTCTAAAACAACTTTAATTAAAGAATTTATACAAAATACAACATACATAGTGCACAAAAAATATTGCCATATACATACATCCACACAGTTACACATTATCAATTAATTAGCATTTAACAAGATTTAAAATCATGCAAAAAGAAAAAAAACAGAAGTACGTTCGTCGGCGAATGTGTTCGTAGTTAGCTGGGAGTTAGTAGGTATGTCCGATGTAAACAGGAGGTAGAGGACAGGGCCCAGGACGCTACCTTAGGGGACGCCAGCGTTGATGTTATGGTCGTAAGACATACTGTTGTTGCATCTAACTGTGAAGGTACGCTTGTAGAGGTACGTCTCCAACAGCTTGTGAGTGTTTTGAGGCAGCAGTTTCTGGATTTTGAACATAAGTCCGTCAAGCCATACTCTATCAAAAGCTTGAGCTACATCCAAGAATAATGCAGAGCAGTATTCACGGTTTTCAAAGGCAGTGCGTATTTCCGTTGTGATTCGGCTCACCTGCTCAATGGTTCCATGCTTCTTTTGGAATCCGAATTGATGCGTAGGAATTATGTCATGGAGATTTATGTAAGGCATAAGACGTAGCAAAAGCACAGATGACCAGATGAACACACAGATCTCAGCTATTATAAGAGCTAGAGTTACCAAATTTGGCATCAACATTTCTGTGTAGCCGGCGCAGATCAATTTTATTTCAACTGTTGGATGCCACGCCCACCGCCCCCGCAAATTAATAATTTAATTTTTGAACTCAATTTATAAGCGCTGTATAAAAGATACAACTTTCTGACTTTAATATATAATAAACTGAATGAAATATCTACGTATTCTCGAAATTGTAATCCGATCGGTCAATAAACACAGAAATTATTTAAGAAAGTATGAGCATTAAACCAAGTGCTTGTGTCAGCTAACAAGGGAGGCGGGCGAGCGCCATCTTTCGAGAATAATATCAAAGAATGTGCATATATATATGTCTACATACATAGGAACATAGGTCGAAGTTTATCCCACTGTCGCGTGCTGAGCTACTGTTGCTTTTCTTACTGGTTTTTAATACGGATTTTTTCGTTTATCGTTTTGTGGAGTCTTTCTATGTCTGCAACACCTGTTTTCGTAGTATTAAACTATAGTTCTACGTTTTCAGTTTCAAGCCAACGTTTAAGGGCTAAGCTAGAGAATGCGCCATCTCTGTCTGCCGTAAGGAGTTTAGGTTTCCCCAACTGATTAAATATGCGCATTAGAGCATTTTTGCATTCTATCCAATCTTTTGCCTTTATCTGTTCAAGGCTGGCGAATTTAGAATAGATGTCGATACAACTTAAATAGTGGTTTCCTTCGGAAGAATAAATCTCTATTACAAATTTATCGCGGCAATGCTCAGGTTTAGGAGTGACTTTTATTGGCATTTTTGTATTACGGTGTTCTGTTTTCGCTAGGTTACAAACTTGGCAAAGGTGTATAATTTGTTTTTTGAAATAAGTTTCGATTTCTGTACTATTGGGACCTTTAGTAAAGATGATTTGTCTTTTGTATTGATTAATAGCTTTCTCTGATAATCCTATTAAATTACTACTGTCCTCTTCGGTACTATGTCGTGTAGATTTACCAAAAAAGGTTTGTTCTATCTTTACTCTAGAAAGTGCGTCTGCTACCATAATTTTCTTTTCCCTTTATTATTTTATGTCAAAATCATATTCTGAAAGTCTAATCTTCCATCTTGTTAATTTTGAATTAGGTTCCTTTAGTTTGTGTAGCGAGCACAGGGGTTAGTGGTCAGAAGTTACTTCGAAATGTCGTCCTAGTAGATGGTATCTGAGGTTTTAGTAGCCCAAACTATTGCTAGTAATTCTTTTTCTATGGCGCTATAATTCACTTCATGTTCATTTAATGTTCTGCTAATGTAACTAACAGGATGTCCGTCTTGGGATAGAACAGCTCCTAAAGTTACATTGCCGGCATCGGTTGTTAATGTAAATTTCCTCTCAAAGTTCGGTATTTTCAGGATTGGGTCTTCGAAAGTTAATAGTTTTAATTTTTGGAATGCTTTTAAGTATTCTACGCGATTGGTATCTATTGTTGCTCCTTTTTTTAGGCATTTAGTCAGGGGTTTGGCAATGTCAGAAAAGTTAGGTATAAATTTCCTATAGTAGCCTGTAAGTCCTAAAAACGCTTTAATTTCTTTAGGTTTTGTGGGTAGCGGGTATTATACTATGGCTTTTATTTTATCCGGGTTTGGTTTGATCATGTGCTTAGTAATGATATATCCTAGGAAAGTTGTCTCTTGTTTTAAAAATTCGCATTTTTTTAGCTGTAACTTTATGTTTGCCTGTGATAATTTTTCGAAAACTGCCTGTAAGGCTTGAATATGCTCTCCTAAAGATGTCGAGAAAACAGTGATGTCGTCTATTTTTAAGCCCAAATAGCATTCGTGTATACTCATTGTGTCCATATTTTGTTGAGAAAGCGGTTTTAGCTATTGACTCTGAGTCCATTTCTATTTGGTTTGGATATGGTTCTGTTCTGTAGTGTTATTATCTTGTTATCGTCTTTTATCTTGTATATTTTATTAAATTTATTAGATATATTAGAGTAGCAGTTTTTTTATACCCTTCGACCTTTGAAAATGGTCAAAAAAGGGTATACTAACTTTGTGCAAATGTATGTAACAGACAGGATCACTAGCCGAGTAGATTGAGCCATGTCTGTCTGTCTGTCCGGATGTCCGGATGAATGGATGACCAGATGAACACGCAGATCTCAGCTATTATAAGAGCTAGAGACACCAAATTTGGCATGAAGGTTTCTGTGTACCAGGCGCAGATGAAGTTTATTTCAAATGTTGGGTGCCACGCCCACCGCCCCCGAAAATCAATAATTTAATTTTTGAACTCAATTTGTAAGCGTTGTATTAAAGATAAAACCCTCTGACTTTAACATATACTAAGCTGATAGTTATATCTACTTATTCTCTAAATTGAAATCCGATCGGACAATAAACACAAAAGTTATTCAAGAAAGTATGAGCATAAAACCAAGTGCTTGTGTCTACTAACAAGGGAGGCCGGCGAGCGCGAAGCGCGAGCGCCATCTATCGAGAATAATTTCAAATCATGTGCATATGCATTTGTGTACATATGTATTAGGAACGTAGGTCGAAAGGTATCCCACAGTCGCGTGCCGCGCGACTGTTGCTTTTCTTACTGGTTTTAATTTTGAATTGTTGGTCAGCGGCCCTGAGAAGTTACACCTGGGCGGATTGATCAAATCGCTGCAGACTAGATGACCTGCAAGCTCGCAATAAGCGCTTGGCAAGGGGGTTAGGGTGAGCGTCGAGCTTGTTCAGGTATTTGGTCCTTTTGTCAAGGATTTCATCTACGACTAGGTTGATTTGCTGGTCTCTTTGTATGTTCTCGTTACGAAGGTACCATGGGGCTCCAGTTATAGTGCGCAGAATTTTTTATTGTGCTCGCTGTACTACGTTTATGCTGCTTTTTGACGCGCTTCCCCATAGCTCAGAGCCGTATGTCCAGATGGGCTTCATCACCGAGTTGTAGATTAGTACCTTGTGCTCTAGTTTAAGAGGGGAGTGGGCGTTGATTAGCCAGTGGAGAATAGCTGCCTTGAGCTTCATATTTGTAGTTTTTGCTTCAATATGTCTACGCCATGTGAGCCGCCTGATAGTAGGGCATGTTTGTCCATTGAGCATGAATGTTACATGTTTGCTCTTGTCCTTGTTGATACAGATGCGCCACTCTGCAAACCATGTTTCCACGAGCAGTAGGTGTCGAGCTAGTTGCGTAGTTGCTTCCATTGGAGATCTGGATCGGCTGAGGATCGCAGTATCGTCGGCGAACGTGTGCGTAGTTAGCTGGGAGTTAGTAGGTATGTCCGATGTAAACAGGAGATAGAGGACAGGGCCCAGGACGCTACCTTAGGGGACGCCAGCGTTGATGTTATGGCCGTAAGACATACTGTTGTTGCATCTAACTGTGAAGGTACGCTTGTAGAGGTACGTCTCCAACAGCTTGTGAGTGTTTTGAGGCAGCAGTTTCTGGATTTTGAACATAAGTCCGTCAAGCCAGACTCTATCCAAAGCTTGAGCTACATCCAAGGATAATGCAGAGCAGTATTCACGGTTTTCAAAGGCAGTGCGTATTTCCGTTGTGATTCGGTTCACTTGCTCAATGGTTCCATGCTTCTTTTGGAATCCAAATTGATGCGTATTAATGATGTCATGGAGATTTATGTAAGGCATAAGACGTAGCAGAAGCAAATTTTCAAAAAGTTTGGAAAGGGTGGTTAGCAAACTTATTGGCCTGTAGGAAGCTGGTGACGTTTTATTTTTTCCTGGCTTATTATTACTGACTTTTTCCATTGTGTACGAATATAGCCAAGCTTGGCAATTGCTTTGAAGAGCTTGCAAATCAGGTTCAGCGCACATAGAGGCAGACGACTGATCATCTTGGAAGTTATCATGTCGTGTCCAGGCGATTTTCCAGGGTTTAATTCCTTAACCGTCTTCGTTATTTCATCTGGCCGAAAAACCATTGGCTCCAGCGGTGCGCAATTTCTACTTGATAAGGGGAGGATGAAGGCCGTCAGCCGTCAGAGGCAGTAAGGGGAAATAAATGTAACTACAGCTTTGGCTGTGGTACGTGCCGTCCTTACTCCTACTGACGGAAGTGCGGCTATACTCTCCACGTGAGGGCGGCTGGAAGCAGGCCCCTAGTACGGTCATGTCTCTGCTAGGGGTGCTGACTAATTGTAGTGGGGCGAAGATCGTGAATCTATAAATCAACCCAATCTAAGGCGGAACAGCATACGCTAATGGATGCATGGCCAGGGGGTAGCCTGGTCTCTAGTATGAGGACTCTGGATACCTGTCGCCCTCCAGTTTCATTCAGACTTCCCAATACACGAGTTACCCTATCTGCCCCGACCCTATCACAAGACATACATACATAAATATCTACCACAGCCTTCGAGAATGTTCTTGCCGCCGCTAAAACCTCCGCTATTCCAAAAACAACATCAACTATCAAAATCGCCACGATTTTTGTCTGTACAAAATACCGTACAACCCAGGTGCAACCACAACGCATAAAAGTGTCGCTACGCCAAAAACAACACCGGGCCTCAAATCGCCACAAACTGGATATGTCCGGACAAAAATACCGTACAACCCAGCCGCAGCCACAACGCATTTGCCGCTGCGCCACAAAACCTCGGCGCTGCCGAACTGCAACATGTAGCTCTTATGTATGATTCCTCTGTTAACTTAGAAATTAAAATTGTAGTCAGTCACTTGACATTGAAAAGCTGAACAGATTGGACGTGTTTTCTTTCGAGCCTTCACCCTTCCAAAATACCCTCAAGCTCCCGAGAGGTAACTGGCGCAGCCGGAAAACAAGTGTATAATATACCAGTGTATATTATAATATACACGTAAGTAAGTGTGAATAAAAACAAGTGGGTGTCAATTTATTAAGCGTGAGAAAATATTAAAAAATGTGTATAGACCTAAAACAGAAATAAAATCAAATAAAAATGTGTAACCATGATTGGAAGTTGAACAAAAACTGAATGAAAATCAAATACAAATAACACAAATATAGCAATGCTACCTTCGTCATCTCGTAATACTTATAAAAATGTTCTTGTGAAATCAAATGCTGATAATCACAGCCACGAAAATTCGTCCGGCCGAGCATGGTATTAATTGCATGACATGGATAATAAACTCAAACACACAAATACAACATCAATTTGCTCCTGTATTTCTATGTGGAATCAATCGCTGATCACCACTTCTGCGACTCTTCGTGAGCCAGAAATCAGATAGAAATATAAAAAAAAACTAGACAAATACGAAAACAAATATCATTCAACATTACCGATTTCAAAGACTGACAATCATTAAAACGGTTTCATACT
>JAEIFQ010000928.1:0-62319 GCA_018904025.1 Zaprionus vittiger
TTATTTATTCCTGGGGCTGTGCTAATGTGTCTTATTGCTACGTAATCCCCTTTTTCAAAGGTTTCCGCAGGCGAATTACACTTCAAAAACTGAATCATGTTTTGCTCTTGTGACTTAACAATATTCTGCGACGCTTGCTCTCTAATTTTTTCAAAGTCACGATCAATCACACCTTTCTTCTCATCGAAATGTTCAGCAAGTTCATCAATCTTATTACCACGTTGTGCTATTCCAAACAGAAGTACCGATCGTGTATTTTTAGTCGTAGTCTGAACTGTATTATTTAAAATATATTCTGGGTTCCTTATAGTTTCCAACCAGTCTAAGTGATTTGCAATGTCGCACAATTTACCCATCATAGGCGTAAGTACACGGTTAATGCGCTCTACCTGCCCATTTGCTTGTGGCGAACTAGTGGCATTCAGGATATGCTGAATATTCCTCTCTTCTAAGAACTTCTCAAATTCTTCTGAAGTAAATGAGGTTCCGCGGTCACTTATTAAACGACGGGGCGACTATAATGGTCAAAGTAATGCTGAAGGGCTACACAAGATTCTTTAGAACTCGTTGAATTCGTCGGGTACAATTTAACAAATTTCGTAAAGGCGTCAATAATAACCAGCAGGTGTTTCTTCTTTGACAGAAGGGAAGGCAGCGGACCCAAGTGATCAATATGAATCGTATCAAAAGGCACATTTACCTTCGGGATACTGAACATATTACGCTTGTTAGTTCGCGCTGGGGCTGAATATACTATACATTTCAAGCAGTTACGTATGAAATTATGTACCCGTGCCTTCATCAGCGGGAACCGATAATGTTTCTTAATTTCTGAACAACATTTGTCAACCCCTAAGTGGCCGATTTTTTCATGCGTCCATCGAATCACATTATTTATCATCTCCTTAGGCACGTATATCCGCAAGTTCCCAGAAGGTGATTTTTGATATACTACTTAACCACTAAGTTCATATTCATCATTGTCTGCTGTTTCTAATTGCTCTCTAAGGTCACAAATTTCTTTGTCTCTGCTTTGTGCCACCCGAAGTTGGAAGTCAATATCTAAGTCACTAACCGCTCCCACATGTTCTACTCGACTAAGTGCATCTTCATGGCTCATAAGTTTCCCAGGCCGATGTTGTATTGTATAATTGAATTTCTCGAAGGATAATGCCCAAAGCTCAATTTAATCTGACCCATTTTCATTGGCCAAAGTTCGTGCTAATGCATCACAATCAGTTATTATCTTAAAGGGTCTGCGATCTAAATAAGTACGGAAGCGCCGAAGAGCGTAATAGACAGCAAGCGTCTCCAGTTCATAACTATGTAACCTCTTCTCAGTGTCTGCAGTTGATTTCGAAAAATAAGCTACTGGGTGGAATTTGGAATCATTTTGTTTCTGCATAAGTACATCACCAAATCCGCGTGCACTCGCCTCACAATGTAATTCAGTCTTTCGCTCTGGATCAAAAAATTCTCATACTGGAGCTTGTATTAGACTCTGGCGTAAAGTAAGGAAGGACTCATGGCACTCATCAGAGAAGTCAAACGATTTGTCACCCCTTAACAACTGACTTAACGGAAATGCTATCTTCGAAAACGACGGTACAAATCGGCGGAAGAATGAGAACAATCCAAGACAGGATTCCAATTGTTTTCAGTTCATAGGGACCGGGTATCTCTGTATAGCTTCAATGTGTCGGTCACTGGGACATATACCCCTTGCACTTGCTTTAAAACCTAAATATTCCAACTCGGTTTGCGCAAATTTACATTTTTTAAGATTCAACTCAAGTCCGAATGCTCGTAATCGTTTAATAGTTTCCAGAATAGTTTTAATATGACTCGGAAGGTCAGGTGAAGCTACGTATTAAAATATCATCCATATACACCACTACAAGTCTAGCTTCAATCAAGTCTCGTAATACTTTATTTACAAATCGCTGAAATACAGCAGGCCCATTCTTCAGTCCATAAGGTATGCGTAAGTATTCATATTGTCCGTCAGGTGTAACAAAGGCAGTTAGTTTAACCGAATCTTCATGCATCTTTATCTGATTAAAACCGCTCTTTAGATCCATCAATATACAAATTTGTTTGTTTCCTAAATGTTCGAAACAGTCATCAGTTAAGGGCATCGGGTGGTTATCACGCAAAGTGATTTTGTTCAAAGGTCTATAGTCTACACATTTACGCATTTCCCCTGACTTCTTACGTACTGGCGCAATAGCGGAAGCATAAGGCGAGGTACTAGGTCTTATTATATTTCTCTTCAATATATCATTTATTATTTCTCGAACTTCAATTCTTTCTTGGTACGACAGGCGTCGGGGTCGTCGGTAAATAGGAATTGTATTTGTCGTTTCTATTTTCATACAGTAATCGTCAGGATAAGGCGCAAGTGGAGTATTGAAATAAGCCTCACGAATAGATGACAGAAGCACGTTATATTGATCGGCAGGAAGAGCAGTGTTAATGTTAAGCAACTCTTCGGTTTCTGAAGTGACATCAATCGCACATAACCCATTAAAATAACTATCAACATTTCCGATCGGCGGCGCAGAAGTCCGGCTATCAACTTACTAACTTACATCTAAACATATTACTTATTTTCCCAGGTTAAAATGCAACAATTCTTTTTTAATATAACGCTTTTTTACGCTAACCAATTTAATATCTGCTTTCTCAAGTAAGTCTCTACCAACGATCAGAGGTACAAAAATAGATTCATCAGGGACTACAATTAGCTTATGTATTATAATCTTATCATTAAGTTTAATACTGCTGGAAACTTCGCCGAAGGACATCAAACGTTTCTTTCCTATTCCACATTACTGGGTCTTTGTTAATGGCCTATAGACGAAATTAGTTACGCAAGTTCGCCGCACAAAACTTCGAGCGGAGTCGAACATAGATAAAATATTAAAAAACTTGGCATACTTCAGGTCATAATTCAAAAAGAAACACTCACCGATTGGAATGGGCAACACGGAGTCACAACTTCAGCACTATCAACATAAGCCGCGCTGTGGCTAGCAGGCATCCCCACCCTTGGACGGTGCGAACAGTTCTTATAAACATGAGACAGCTCACCACATCGGAAGCAAGAGCCATCAGGACGTCTGGGCTTCGGGCAAGCACTTTGGTAATGTCCATAACCAGAGCAATTGAAGCAGCGGACCGAGGCGTCAGGACTGGAAGCAGTAGACATCGTTGGAGCCGGCAACACAGTAGTAGACCGGGCCGCAGAAGCCCTAGCAGCAGGCATCTTGGGAGTAGCAGCCACCAGTGTTCGAGGGTGCACACGCTCATAACGAGCAAGCAGGCGTTTCAATTCACGCATTGTTTTGGCCGTAAACAAGGTGAATCTCTCTCTGGATTGGTCTCCGATGCCTTCAATGATGATATCAATAACTTCGCTCTCAGCTACGTGACCACGCGCCGCGATTTCTTGCATCTCTAGAACGTACCGGTGCACCGTCTCGTCGGGTCTCAAACGTCTGGCACGTAGTTGAAGAAAGACTTCATCCGTAGAATATTGGCGGCTAAATTCATCCACCAATGCCTCGCGCAGCAATTCATATGAATGGGCAGAAACCGTACGCACAAACAGCTTAGCTGTTCGACTCAACATACGCCGCATTCCCACGAAGCGTGCTCGATCGTCAAATTGCAAGATACTGAAGGCATCCTCTAAGTCCTCGATCCACTTCAACACGTCGTAACTGTCATCAGCCGTGAACATTGGCAGCATTGACTCGATGAGGTTAATGTCCATTCTAAGTGGCGGTACCTCCTGTCCCGTTCGGCGAGGCGACGCGCGTATTTCCTCCACTTCCTGCTGAAGGAGCAGCAGTTCTCTCTCCTGGCGCAATTGAATAATTTGTGCTTCCACATCCATTGTTCTAGCAGCAGTCAAAGCGCTGGGTACAGTAAGCGCCGCAGCAGCAGTCCCGTTGTTGTCTGGCAACAACTGTACAGGCCTCATAATAGTTTCTTCAACAGCAGACATCGGTCGACTAACGGCTTGGGTGCCCGTTATAACGGCACTTGGCGCCGCTAAATTTGTCGCTCTATTTTCGCTTACGGCGTCTTCAGCGGTGCTATCGAACGGCGTCTGCCCGCCATTTTCATCGTCCAGCTCTTGTTCAGCAGTCTCCCTTGCAGCAGCAGGCAACAAATTGTATAACTCACGTATCTGGGCCACAGACGCAGTTGCTGGCACATCCATATTGTCTGCGCGCAGCAGGCACAGCATTGAGCTCTTGGTTGGACGCATCTTCGTATCCCACTTCTGAGTTGTAAACGCCGAAGTTTCAGAACTTATTTATTTATTTTACACATGTGTCAGGCTAAGAATGCCGGGTTCGCTTACATTCGCTGTTAATGTTAATGTTAATGTTAACCCGTGTCCGCGTTATGTGCGAATGGCAAAAGTGCAACCCTGGCACAATCGTAAGCCACTACATATATGTATATACAAATAACTTTTTATCCCAGTTGTATAACTTACATAAATTTCTTGCGTTTCCGGCCCTAACGCTTCCTCCAACTTCATCAAATCTTCCTCCTTTTCTAGAGGAAACACTTTATGTACATCCTCTGTTCTCAGTTATTAGCTTCTTCTCAGTTATTAGCTGCCGCAAATATGCATTTTGGTCAGCAATTTGATCTGCCAGCTGCTTTAATTGAGCTTGTTGGCTTTTTATTATTTCTGAAAAGATGCACAATATGTTAATTTTTATTAGAATGCGTGAACAATGTTTTTTATTACCAGTCTGCATGTCAATTTTTTTCTCCAAGCTCTCTACCCTCGCTGTCCAGGGACGGTCAACGCAAGCTATATTTTCTCCTGTAATTGAATAAACTAATTACAATTTGTAAAATAAAGAAATTTTTTCTGATTTACTTACTCAGTGGAGAAGGAATTTGAGCGTCCGTCTCTCTCTGTCACTCTGTTCAGCATTCGGACTCAATCGTTTGTGACACGACGCATCGCCGTAAATACGCCAACACTGCGTTGACGAAAGTACAACGACTACCGCCAGCCATACTAGAGGGTCGTTGCTCATGCGCGGATGTCTGTGTGCGTTCGTGTGTGTGTGTGCTCGCACCGCTCTTTTGCGTGCGCTTACTGTTTCTGCTCCGTTCGTTCGTTTTGGTGAGCGAGCCTTTATACCCTATAATTATAGCTATGGGCGTATCGGTATCTAACTTCTGTGTAGCCTGACTACCACATACCCTTCATTCAAAAATTAAATAAGTATAAACTTTTGTGGGACTCACAATTTTGAGTCCTCACAATATTCGGCATCCCTTTTGAAAACCCCTGGAAAAAGGTAGAAACCCAAAAAGCCGTATGAAAACGGTAAAACCAGACGCCATCGTCGTATGCCGAGATCTTGTGCTCGGTTAAGACAGAGCCGCGAAATCGGTGCGTCGCCATCCTATATTGTTTCCATCCGGAAATCATACGGAGGCACTCAGACGGCAACCGTGAAGCTCCATGCCGATAAGGCAGAGAAACTCGCCAATGAGGGCAAGGTCAGAGTCAGTTGGGTCATCTACTGCAAAACGCAGCCGATGAGGTACTTCAAGTGCATGGAATTCGGTGACATCGCCAGCCGCTGCACGGGTAAAGACTGCACGGGTCTTTGCTTCAAATGTGGCGAGAAGGGACACAAGGCGAAGAGTTGCACTAACAAACACAAATGTATCCTATGCACCAGAAAAGGAGAGAAGGACATTGGCCATCCAGCCAACAGCAGCCGATACCCATACATGGCAGCCGCGCAGGCTCGACGAAGCCAACAATGACAAGGACATATGTACCAACTCAACCTTAAACACTGGGAAGCAGCTCATGACCTGCTAAAACAATCGGTCATATTGAGCGAGCCGTACAGCAAAGGTCCCCCAATACGTGGGCTGGAGGAGATCACCTAGAAAAGGCGGCGGTATAGTTTGCGGTCAGCCTGCAGCACAGGTACTGGAAGTTCTCCGAGAAGAAGGCTTCGTGCGCACGAAGATGTACGGTCTGTACATCTACAGTATCTACTTGGCACCTTCAATGCCCATGGATTGCTACGAGCGCTCCCTGGACAGGCTAGTAGCAGACGCACGATGCAAGTCGCCTTGCCTGATAGCCGGGGATGTTAATGCCTGACAACCGACTGTTGCACAGTGGTTCCCTCCATAGGCCAAAGTTCAAAAAATGCATGCTAAAACAATGTTACCAAAAGTAAACAAACTGTCTCTAAAATGTACAAACTTTTTAATGGAAAACCGATTTATTTGGAAATCTAACGGAACGTTCTAAAATTAGCATTGAATATGTGAACACGTGTCCATTTTCAAAGAACAGTTGCAAGCATTGCAAATATTTCACAACAAAAGCGCACTACAATCAATTCAGTCACCTAAAAACGTTTATGAATTTGAGTTATTTTGAATGGATTTTAAAGTTGAAGGTATTTATTTTAACTTCTTAAATTGATAAACTGATAATTATACCCTTTGACCATTGAAATGGTCAAAAAAGGGTATACTAACTTTGTGAAAATGTATGTAACAGGCAGAAGGAGGCGTGGCAGACCCCATAAAGTATATATATTCTTGCTCAGGATCACTAGCCGAGTCGATTGAGCCTTGTCCGTCTGTCTGTCCGGATGTCCGTTTGAAAATATGAACACACAGATCTCAGCTATTATAAACGCTAGAGACACCAAATTTGGAATGGAATTTCCTATGTACTCGGCGCAGATCAATTTTTTTTTCAAATGTTGGTTTCACACAGACAAATGAACTCGAGTGTGCAGCCTCGAACAATTCAAAACAAGGATTAGAAGATTCGTCAATAATTCCTGCAATTTCTTCTGTAGAGCCCATTATGAACATACCACGAATATTAATTCCAACCATATCCTATAGTTGCAAGTCGCACTCACGCAGTTCTTAACGCCTTAGATCATTTTGGAAAGGAGTAAAGAATATAGGGAAGGCTGTGAGTAGATTGTCGGCGCTAGAACTAAATGCTGCAGATCCACGTCCATATGCTAGAGTTAAATTATTAGAGCGGGAAATTATCGGATTATTAGATTCGGGCGCTACAATGACCTGCATCGGTGGAAGCTTAGCCAAGGAACTGTTAGAGCAAAAAAAACAGCAGATGGGATTAAGCAACAAATAGTATGAATTTTGCGAACCGAAATTAATTACAAAACTGTAAATAAATTAATAAATATATATATAATTCCAACTTTACATTTAGATTTATATTTAGGAATAGATTTTTGGCAGCTTTACGACATACTGCCAACTGATTTATCAGTGTCAGCAATTAGCCAAGTCGAAAATATGCATAAACTCTCTAGTGTACAAAAGCAAAATTTGGAAAGAGTTATAAAATTATTTCCATCTTTGGCAGAGGAAGGATTAGGTAAAACAACCATATTGTCACATAATATAGATGTAGGAACAGCTAAGCCGATAAAACAGAGACACTATCCAGTGTCGCCAGCCATAAAGAAACTTATGTATACCGAAGTAGACAGGATGTTGCACTTAGAGGTGATCGAGGAATCGGAAAGCGTATGTTAATAAGCCAGGAAAGATTCGATTATGCCTAGACAGTCGGAAAATAAACTCAGTGACGGAAAGGATGCGTTTCCTCTGCCCCAAATTGGGGGTACACTTAGATTGCCTAGAGCTGAATTCATAACCAGTCTAGATTTAAAAGACGCTTTTTGGCAGATACCCTTAGACATAAATTCTCGACCTATAACTGCTTTTACAGTCCCCGGACGCCCACTTTACCAATTTAAAGTAATGCCTTTTGGGCTTTGCAATGCACCGCAAACAATGTCACGCTTAATGGACAAAGTCATCTCTCCTCAGTTACGAAATGAGGTTTTTATTTATTTAGATGATTTGCTGGTTGAGTCAGCGGATTTCGAAGGACATTTAGACGTCCTTAAGGAAGTTGCAAACAATCTCAGACGAACAAATTTGACGATCAATGTTGGAAAAAGTCATTTTTGTAGACGAGAGGTTAACTATTTGGGACACAGTGGGACATGGAGGCATAAGGACTGATCCCGAAAAGATTTCAGCAATAAAGAACTTCCCAGTTCCTAAAATATCAAAAGCATTGGGCTTATGTGGCTGGTATCGCAAATTTATCGCAAACTTTGCTGATGTAACAGCTCCTTTAACAGACCTGTTTTCTACAAAAAAACAGTTTGCTTTTACGGCTGAGGCATTGTCTGCTTTTGATAATTTAAAATCCAAACTCAGTGAAGCACCAATCCTGCAAAGCCCAGACTTCTCAAAGCCGTTCTTTATCCATTGCGACGCTTGTAAAACAGGAGTAGGAGGGGTGTTGGTTCAAGTATCAGAAGAGTGCGATGAAATGCCTATCGCCTATGTCTCCAAGAAATTAAACAAAGCACAGCAAGCATATTCGGTAACTGAGCAGGAATGCTTAGCTGCTCTGGTTTGCCTAAAAACTTTTCGGCCATATGTCGAAGGCCATGAGTTTACAATTATCACTGATCACGCTTCGCTAAAATGGTTGATGACTCAAACTGACCTGAGCAGTAGATTAGCAAAGTAGGCGTTAAAATTACAAGGCTATAAATTTCAAATAGTGCATAGGAAGGGAAAGCTGAATGTGGTACCGGATACTTTGTCACGTATTACCGACGAAAATATAGCGTCAGTGGACGGTCCAGACGGTATATTAGTGGATTTAAAATCCCCACATTTCGTCTCTGAAGAGTATGTGAAATTTAGAGAACGAATTGAGGCCATGCAAGCAAAGTTTCCCGACTTAAAAGTTGAGGATGGGTATGTGTATTGGCGAACTGAACATACTACTGGCGAGGTCTTACACGACGCTTATGTTTGGAAGCTGTGGATACCGAAGGCAATGACAAAAGAAGTCATAGCCAAAGCACATGACTCGGTATTATGTGCACATGGAGGTATCCACAAAACCATTGAGAGGTTGTGAAAATATTATTTCTGGCCAGGATTGGTGGAAGATGTAAAGGCTTTTATCAACAATTTTGAAGTTTGCAAAACTTCAAAAGCACCGAACAAAGTACTTCGACCACCAATGGGAAAGTTAATTGAGAGTCAAAGGTTCTTCCAGCCTTATCCACGTTCACGCGGTGGGATTGATCACTTCTCAAAGTTTGTGTGCCTTAAGGCAGTTAAGAAAATGTCAGCGGACGTAATATTAGATTACATGGAGAAGGAGCTCTTTTATACGTTTGGTGTGCCTGAAGTAGTGTTTTCAGACAATGGTTCACAGTTTAGGTCTGACAAGTTTAAAAAACTGCTAAATTGTTTTAAAATAATTCACATGCTATCTGCTGTGCATGCACCTCAGGCAAACGCTTCCGAACGCGTAAACCGGTCAATTATTGCAGCTATAAGGTCATATATAAAACCAGCTCAGAAGGACTGGGATGAAACCCTGAGCCAAATATCGTGCACTTTAAGATCGGGTATACATTCAGCAATTGGCACTACGCCATATTATATAGCATTTGGTCAAAAAATGATATTGTCTGGATCCACTTACTCTCTGTTGAGAAAATTAGAGTTGCTAGAGGAAAGGTCGCTGCCTTTTGCACGGGAAGATTCTTTAGAAATTATACGGAAAAGAGCAGGAGATGTTATGAAAAAGCAACATGACAAAAACGAAAGATTGTATAATTTACGCTCAAAGGCCATTGAATTTAAAGAAGGAGACGAAGTGTTCAGGCGGAACTTTAAACAGAGCGACTTTCAAACTGGTTATAATGCTAAACTGGGGCCAAAGTTTGTAAAAGCTAGAATTCGGAGAAAGTTGGGGAATGCCAATTACGAACTTGAGGACTTGCAGGGTAACTTTATTGGCCACTACCATGCTAAAGATATTCGGCAGTAGCTTTGAGGTTACAGATGATCAGCCTTGTAAATAAAATGATCCCTAAGTCTGATTTGAGCAGGGGGGAATTTGTAACGTCCAGTTCAAACTGTAACGAAAAAAGAAAATATTAATAAAGCGCCATCTATAGTTAAAGTTTGTATGTCTACTTATCCGGGATGTTGCCAAAGATCTTGAGGCACGAAGAGAGCGAAGTTAACATGGCAGGCCGTACAGGCGGTACTCTGCCATTTTTCCCAAGTCAGTCGTTCCGAGTCAGCCATTGGGAGTGCAAGTTAAATCTGGAAGTTATAAAGAAATTTTAGTGTCCAGATCTAGTGATTTTGAAGATAAAAACTAATTAAATAATTACCTGTATCCATTGCTGGTGAGTCCTCCGGATAAGATCTGGAATAGAAGAACAAATTTGTTATGTTGAAATTCTGACAAATTCAGGGTTGCAGAACTGGACCCAGGAGTCCAAAGGTCACGCCACTTGGACTGCCAGGAGACAAAGGGCAGCCGATTATACTGCATCTGGTCAAGCGGTGTCTATTGGCCGCGACTGCGTGCATTATTTCGGCAGCAGGAAATTTGGCATCGTCACCCCTGTTCCCAGCAGCCATCACGACGCCTAGGGAAATTCTTGACTGGCACATTTAAACCACCAGCACCAACAAAAAAAAAAAAATTTTTATTGCACATTAACTCCCGCCAAAATCATAGCGGCCAATACGTCAGATAATAGAAAACCGAACAAAAGGAGGAAACATCTTTTTTTGCGAATTTAATAATCTTTTTTTTTTCATTTAAAAAAAAAAAAATAATTTAGTTAAAATTTTTTTTCTTATTTATTTGAATTTTTCCACACTATTTAAATAATTTATTAAAAAATTCTTTAGTATTTGTCCCTCTAATTTATATTTGTTCTGTTGCAAATTGTCAGCTGTTTTATTTAGGGCACGAAATATAGGTCAATGATTTGAGTTGAGTGAATTGAGTTTGCATCGCGAGAAAATAATACACACCAAAGCACTCAGAAGACAAATAAGAAAGTTAAGAGAGCGAAAGAGGAGACAAAATTAAAACATACAACTTTATGTAGCTATGAACGTATATGCAAGCGCATAGGCATACATAATTACATATGGTTTTAATTTCGTTGGTATTTCAAGGTTGGTTTGTGTATGTGGATGTGGAAAATAAAGTGAGTAAACAACACACATAAACACTTGTATGGCCAACATATGTTTGTATATGCATTTCAGTTTTTTGTAAACAAATCACAATCATCACAAAACAGAAAAAAAAGAACCTTTGAAATATCCACATAACTAAACTCTGCTCCGCCACCAATAAAACTATTACTTACTTTTTTTTATTTATCACACCCGAGCGAAAATTGAAAAAATCAATTTGCGAACACATTACACGCACTTTTTAATGTTTTACGCGACACTGAATCACTTAATTGCACTTCTCTCTCTCCATTCAGTCAATTTGAGTGAAACATGTAAGTGTGCCCATGTCACATTTTTTGACCCTCAGCTGTTTTAGCCCGTAGACCGAATAGAAATTTGAGTGAAATCAAAACAAAACAAATATAAACAAAGAAGCGTGTAGTTTTATTTGGGAAAAATTTTATTTAATTTATTGGCAGCTTTAAACTTTATATTTTATTTATATATTTTTATTACATGTTCATTGCTAGACCTTATTATACCCTTCGACCATTGAAAATGGTCAAAAAAGGGTATACTAACTTTGTGCAAATGTATGTAACAGGCAGAAGGAGGCGTGGCAGACCCCATAAAGTATATATATTCTTGCTCAGGATCACTAGCCGAGTCGATTGAGCCATGTCTGTCTGTCTGTCCGGATGTCCGGATGTCCGGATGTATGGATGACCAGATGAACACACAGATCTCAGCTATTATAAGAGCTAGAGACACCAAATTTGGCATGAAGGTTTCTGTGTACCAGGCGCAGATGAAGTTTATTTCAAATGTTGGGTGCCACGCCCACCGCCCCCGCAAATCAATAATTTAATTTTTGAACTCAATTTGTAAGCGTTGTATTAAAGATACAACTTTCTGACTTTAACATATACTAAGCTGATAGTTATATCTACTTATTCTCTAAATTGCAATCCGATCGGATAATAAACACAAAAGTTATTCAAGAAAGTATGAGCATAAAACCAAGTGCTTGTGTCTACTAACAAGGGAGGCAGGCGAGCGCGAAGCGCGAGCGCCATCTATCGAGAATAATTTCAAATCATGTGCATATGTATATGTGTACATACATAGGAACGTAGGTCGAAGGGTATCCCACTGTCGTGTGCCGCGCGACTGTTGCTTTTCTTACTGGTTTTTAAATTATTTATTTCTACAATTTCGATTAATATTTCAGTGGACAAAATATTAATAATGAATTTATTTTGTATTTTTTCGTAAATGGTGCAAAACTGAGTACATGCCGCTTGTTTTTGTTTTTGAATTATTAAAATTCTATTTCTTCTTTTTAAATTTTGCTATATACGCCTAATTGTAGATAATAAACAAGGTTTTCAATAAAAAAAAAGTTTTTGTCATTTACATTGTTCGTTTAATATTTATGTGAGCTCAAACATGAAAACGTTGATCGTGGAATCACTTTTGCTCCCCACTGTACATACATACAGACAGGCATCGTAGTTAATTCTTATATACATATTTTGAACTGCTATTGGATGCAATTGTTTGTTGTTGTTTATGTTCCACTGTCGCCCCCTCTCACAAACTTTCGTCCATAATTCGATTGCAATAATTTGCTAAGTTCAAGCAATTGTATGTACATATATACATACATACACACCTACGTGTATACCAGCTGCAGCGGCGAATTTTTCGTTTCTTTGCTCTCCCATTCGTTCGTCCGACAGCTGCACTTCTAGCTGCATACATACATACATACGCACATTTACACAGAAAGCTACAGCGGTGATTTTTTTCGTTTTCGCTTTCGCACGTCACCCGCTCACTAGCATTGTTGTTGTCAATTTGTTTGCGCGCTTGAACTCAAACGGCAAGTGATACGCATACCCTACTTTTGGTCGGGTATAACTCTTTTTCGGTATCACTTGCAACGAATTATTTTTTTTGATAACTAGTGCTTCGACAATTATTCAAGTATATTTGTTTTCGTCATTTATTGTATTATACAATAAAAAACATATACTTTCTCGTTTTTGTCCATTAAAATGGAACAAGAAAAGCCAAAAGTGAGTCGGACGTCTATTGACGACCTTAGAAAAAGGCTACGAGTATATGTTAAGAGCATTCGCCGGGTAGAACAGCGTCTAGAAACTGGTATACCACTAAACGTCTCCGAGCTTGAGTGCAGGCTTCAACTTTTGTCCGAAGCTATTGTCAAGGCAACCGGACTTCAAGAACATATTGAAAGCCTTGATGAAGATGATGAGTTTGGAGCCGAGTTGGAGGAATTGTCAATCACGACTAAAGCGAGAATTATGTCGCTTCTTTCAGCCGTGAAGTCCTCGAGCGAAACAAAAGAAAAGGTTTCGGCTCCGATGGCACCAACTCGAGCTCGACTCCCTAATTTGGCATTACCTAAATTTAGCGGCAATTACTCTGAGTTCAAGAATTTCATGGGATTATTCGAAACTCTTGTTCATAACGATAAGAGCATTCCGGCTATCGAAAAGTTTAACCATCTGATCTCCTGTCTCTCTGGTGATGCCTTGGGAACGATTAAGGCATTCCAAGTCACCGAGAGCAACTATGAAAAGGCTATCGAAAGCCTAAGGAGAGTCTACGATAACGAATGCCTTATCTTTATGAACAATATTTCATCATTGTTTAGTCTTCCTAAAATGAATCAGCAATCTGCATCCTCTCTTAGAAGCCTTATCGATACTGTGTCATCTATATATGGTTCATTGTTATCGATAGGCGATGACACTAAAATTGCGAATGCAATGCTGATTCATTTGGTATTAAATAGAGTAGATAATGTGACCAAACAAAAATGGGAAGAGCAGCTAGATTATGACAAATTACCTTTGTGGTCCGATTTTGAAAGGGTATTGAACCGTCGATACCAGCATCTAACTGCTGAAGAATCGACAAGGCCAAAATCGGAAAAAGTAGTTCCAAACAGGCAGCATAATCAAAGTTCGTTTGCCTGCTCTTCAACTAGCACCAATCAGACCTGCAGTTACTGCAATTCAAATGACCATTTAATAGAATCTTGTAGTCCGTTCGCTCGTCTCTCCGTCATGCAGAGATTTGAGTTTGTAAAGTCCGCATCGTTATGCATAAATTGCTTAAAAAAGGGTCACACTGTTGTAAAATGCAAAGCTAAAAAATGTCGAGTTTGTGGTCGCTCGCATCATCAATTATTGCATAGATACACAGTGACTGAAAATAGCTTAGCGTTACTACCACCTTCAGAGAATATTTCTCCTCCTCCAAGCCAAGATCACCCTTCCACTACGCATTCTATGCATGCGTCAGCGTTGGAAAGGGTAATTCTTGCAACGTCGATCGTAAGCGTCCGAACTAGGGATTATTCGAAACTCTTGTTCATAATGATAAGAGCATTCCGGCTATCGAAAAGTTTAACCATCTGATCTCCTGTCTCTCTGGTGATGCCTTGGGAACGATTAAGGCATTCCAAGTCACCGAGAGCAACTATGAAAAGGCTATCGAAAGCCTAAGGAGAGTCTACGATAACGAATGCCTTATCTTTATGAACAATATTTCATCATTGTTTAGTCTTCCTAAAATGAATCAGCAATCTGCATCCTCTCTTAGAAGCCTTATCGATACTGTGTCATCTATATATGGTTCATTGTTATCGATAGGCGATGACACTAAAATAGCGAATGCAATGCTGATTCATTTGGTATTAAATAGAGTAGATAATGTGACCAAACAAAAATGGGAAGAGCAGCTAGATTATGACAAATTACCTTTGTGGTCCGATTTTGAAAGGGTATTGAACCGTCGATACCAGCATCTAACTGCTGAAGAATCGACAAGGCCAAAATCGGAAAAAGTAGTTCCAAACAGGCAGCATAATCAAAGTTCGTTTGCCTGCTCTTCAACTAGCACCAATCAGACCTGCAGTTACTGCAATTCAAATGACCATTTAATAGAATCTTGTAGTCCGTTCGCTCGTCTCTCCGTCATGCAGAGATTTGAGTTTGTAAAGTCCGCATCGTTATGCATAAATTGCTTAAAAAAGGGTCACACTGTTGTAAAATGCAAATCTAAACCAGTAAGAAAAGCAACAGTCGCGCGGCACGCGACAGTGGGATACCCTTCGACCTACGTTCCTATGTATGTCCACATATACATATGCACATAATTTGAAATTATTCTCGATAGATGGCGCTCGCCTGCCTTCCTTGTTAGTAGACACAAGCACTTGGTTTTATGCTCATACTTTCTTAAATAACTTTTGTGTTTATTGTCCGATCGGATTGCAATTTAGAGAATAAGTAGATATAACTATCAGCTTAGTACATGTTAAAGTCAGAAAGTTATATCTTCAATACAACGCTTATAAATTGAGTTTAAAAATTAAATTATTCATTTGCGGGGGCGGTGGGCGTGGCACCCAACATTTGAAATAAACTTCATCTGCGCCGAGTATATAGGAACCTTCATTCCAAATTTGGTGTCTCTAGCCTTTATAATAGCTGAGATCTGTGTGTTCATCTGGTCAGACGGACATCCGGACAGACAGACGGACATGGCTCAATCGACTCGGCTAGTGATCCTGAGCAAGAATATATATACTTTATGGGGTCTGCCACGCCTCCTTCTGCCTGTTACATACATTTGCACAAAGTTAGTATATCCTTTTTTGACCATTTTCAATGGTCGAAGGGTATAAAAATGTCGAGTTTGTGGTCGCTCGCATCATCAATTATTGCATAGATACACAGTGACTGAAAATAGCTTAGCGTTACCACCACCTTCAGAGAATATTTCTCCTCCTCCAAGCCAAGATCACCCTTCCACTACGCATTCTATGCATGCGTCAGCGTTGGAAAGGGTAATTCTTGCAACGTCGATCGTAAGCGTCCGAACTAGAAGTGGAAATTACATTTTGGCCCGAGCACTTCTTGACTCTGGGTCACAAACTAACTTCGTAACTGAAGATTTAGCTCAACGCTAGCAGATCCGCAAAGAAGAGTCATGTATTAACTTGCTTGGTATTGGTGCAGCCAATTCTCAAGTCAAGAATAAAATACATACGGTGGTGAAGTCGCGAATAACTGGTAGTGAGTTCTCGTTTGATTTTTGGGTATTAAAATCAATTTCTGGGTATCACCCAGACCAGTCAGTCAACTTCAGCGACTGGAAAATCCCAAAGAACCTATCGTTAGCAGACCCATACTTTTACAAACCTCAACGGATAGATATGCTAATTGGTGCAGAGTCATTTTTCGAGTTGTTGTCCGTCGGTCAGATAAAACAAGGTCCGGAGTATCCGATTCTGCAAAAAACCCTTCTTGGCTGGGTTGTAGCTGGAAAATATGCTCCAAAGAGTCCAGCTCCCCACGGTACTGCGTCAACGTTAAGTTGCCAAGAAGAATTGCTTGTCTCGATAGATAACACGCTGCAGAAGTTTTGGTCACTAGAAGAATTGCCATCTACTAGTAAGATATGGTCGCCAGAGCAACAGCTCTGTGAAGACCACTATAGGAAGACTACCCAGATATTGCCCTCGGGTCGCTTTGAAGTTAGACTGCCGTTTAAATCAGACCCAAACGTTTTAGGCAACTCGTTCGAGGTTGCAAAACGGCGTTTCTTGTCGCTTGAAAAAAGACTAACTCGTGACCAAGGCTTGAAGAAAATGTATCTCGAATTTATGGAAGAGTACCTCGCCTTAGGTCATATGTCACCATCTGATATAGATGTTACGGCTACTCCGCACTACGTAATTCCCCATCAGTGCGTTCTGAGACCTGAGAGTACCTCAAACAGCGTTGGAAACAGCGTGGAATAAATTGAAGGAAACATTGTCGAGAGTGGAAGAAATCTCCATACCTCGATATGTGTTCACTAGTCCGATGTCACCAATACAATTACATGGTTTCGCCGACGCATCTATGAGAGCCTACGGTGCTTGCGTCTATATCCGTAGCAAAACTGCTGAAGGTTACAAGATTTCGTTGTTGACTTCAAAGTCAAAAGTAGCGCCGCTCAAGACGAAAACACTTCCTAGACTTGAGTTATGTGCCGCTCACCTTCTAGCAGATCTTTGCCACAGAATCAAGCCTTTATTGAAGATAAATATCGAACGAATCGTCTACTGGTCGGATTCAGAAGTTACTCTTCACTGGATCCGATCTCATCCTTCGTCGTTGGCGACGTTCGTTTCGAACAGAGTGGCTGAGATTCAGGAGTGGTCCAAAGAAGCTACATGGCGACATGTACCGACAAAACAAAACCCAGCAGATGTAGTATCAAGAGGTTGTGACATTGACGACTTGCAGGAGTCAATCTGGTTTGGTGGACCTTCGTTTTTAAAGAACGAAGATGAAGATTGGCCCGGGAATCCGCACTTAGAGCTGTCAAGGGAGATGATGGAGCTGGAGAAAAGAAAAACAGCGGTTGGACTGGCCGCTGCTGTAGTTCAATCGGATCTAGAGGACGTCATCGAGGGATTTTCGTCACACCTCAAACTGCTAAGGGTATTTGTTTATATGTTCCGCTTCATAGCTAAATGCAAAAATAGGAATGCCCAATTTGAAAAGATTCCGTCACCAACGGAATATAAAGAAGCCTTTTTAAAAATTATCGAAGTTGTTCAATGTCACGAATTTGATGATGACATTAAAAGAGTTCGCAAGGGATCCAAGCTTGGCCCTTGTCTTCAGCGATTAAATCCATTTATTCACGAAGACAAGCGAACTTGGTGTAAGTTCTCGTTGTTGAGAGTTGCGGGGCGACTAGCAAATGCTCCTATATCGTATGATGCCAAGTTTCCATTGTTGTTGACTAAACGCTCTAAATTCGTACAGAGCTATGTCCGACATTTGCATCAAACCAATTTTCATGTTGGCCCACGAGCGCTTGTGAGTATCCTTCGGGAGCGTATTTGGATTGTTAACGCTCAGGAGGTCTGCAGTCAGACAGTTCGTTCGTGCATTAGATGTTTCAAATGCAAGCCGCGACTTCTGACTCAAATAATGGGGAATTTACCCGCAGACCGACTCCGTGCTCTCCGCCCCTTTGACATTTGTGGCGTTGATTTTTGTGGTCCAGTGTACACGACACTTAAAATCCGTGGTAGGCCCCCTTATAAGTCCTACATAGCGCTGTTCGTGTGTTTTGCGTCCAAGGCAGTTCATTTAGAAGTTGTTTCCGATCTTTCCACTGACTCCTTTTTGTTGTGTTTTCAAAGGTTTATTGGTCGCCGAGGATGTCCGAAGATCGTACACTGCGACAACGCGACGAACTTCGTCGGAGCGAGTCGCCACTTCGACGATCTGCGACGGAAGATCGAGGAGCAACAGGACGCAATTCGCGAATTCGCATCAAAAAGCGGATGCGACTTTGCGTTCACACCGCCTCGAGCACCACACATGGGAGGGCTCTGGGAGGCAGGTGTCAAAACTGCAAAGCACCTACTCCTACGAGCGGTGGGCAGCGCGCAGCTAACAGCGGAGGAACTGCAAACAGTCCTCGTCGGCGTCGAGGCGGTGCTGAACTCGAGGCCACTCGGACCAATCAGCCAGGACCCCAGCGACGGAGAGGCCCTAACCCCAGGGCACCTGCTGACAGGCGGGTCGCTACTCGCCCCACCAGCAATCCGGACCCCGGACCAGACGGGTCTCAATTGGTTGCGGCGATGGCGACTTGTCTCGTCAGTCAGGCAAATGTTCTGGCAGCGATGGTCCCGAGAATATGTTCTGGGGCTTCAAATACGTGGCAAGTGGCAGCAGCAGCAGCCCAACGTCAAAGAGGGCACACTCGTCGTCGTCGCAGAAGACAACCTTCCTCCGCAACAGTGGCTCCTCGGCAGGATCGTGGCAACTCACGCAGGGCAGGACGGCATGGTCAGGGTCGTCGATCTTAGGACCAGCGAAGGGCGAGTTTTTAGACGGGCCATTCATAAACTGGCTCCATTACCGGTTGCTTGAAGCCTTACAGGCCTTCAACGGGGCCGGTGTTAAATTAAGTTGGTTAGTAAAAAGAAAAAATATGAAGTCTAGTGTAAATTAGTTTAGGGCGGAGCGGGAGCGCAATAAATGTCTCTCTTTTCTTGTTTTGAATTCGCCCCGTTTCGCCGCCGTAGTTAAGCTAGGCTAAGCAATGAAATGAATCGCAAATTATACACTGAATTGAACGCACGTCTTTTCGTTTCGCCAAATTACAGCCACCCAAAGTTTTCGGTAGTAATAATATAATTAGAAAAACTCTTCTAATTTTTCAAAGCCGTTTTATTATTTGATGAAATATCAATAAGAAAAGGACTGCAATATAGCTCCCACCATGACGAAGTGGAGGACTTTGCAGACGAAGATTGTGAAAAGTCAATGGAATTATGCAAACAGATTTGCATTTTTATGGATCGTGGGCTCTACGATAACTGACGATTAAAATATTAGGGCCGCTCGTAACTGTGGACTAAATATTAGATCCATTGTTTGCGACCAGGGTCCAAATAATAGAGCAGTGTTTGCGAGAAATTTAGCGATTTAAAAACACCATATTATTTTGTAGTTAATCAAAAAATATTTACAATTTATGATATTCCACATTTGATAAAATCAATTAAAAATACCTTAATAAATGGTATGATTCATACGCCAGATGGTAAAATGTCATGGAAAATAATTGTGAAACTATATGAAATTGACACCAACAACACATCAGCTGAAAATCTAAACGTGGACCATGTCCAAAATTAGAAAGCGTCAGGGTTCAGATCTTAGCTACCCATCTACCCCCCATCCTCCTAAAAGATCCCTCAATCACAAACTAAGAAATACTAACTACATTTGTAAAAACCGCAAAGCTAAAAATTTTAAAAAACAAAAACAATACCCGAGTCGAAGGCCTCTGTAGCTAGCGCACATTAAGCTTATATTAAGTTCAGAATTAAGTTTTAAATTTAATTTGTTAAAATAACAATAAAAAAAAACACATCAGCTAGATTATGCTCAAAGCTTACATGAAAGCACATCCATCCAAATTCATTTGAGAAAATGAAGGTTAAATATGCAACTCAGGTAAATACATACAACTCAGGCTAAATACCACACAGTATCGTCTGCAATAAAACCCTTAATACAAAATGGGATATATAAAGATTGTATAGATATTGCAATTTCTACGATTAAGTTCATAGAGAGGATTAATAAATTGATAGACTGCTTTAACAGCAATAATTTATATGATAGAAACCCATTCAAGTCGGCACTAAAGCAAAATAGTGAGATAGAAATCTACATGATTGAAATGTGATACCATTTAATGAAGTGCCTGCCACAATCCAACAAAGTTTATTGAATTGATGGCTTAATTTATACAATAAATTCTTATTACTTGCACAAGATGTTTGGATTAAATGTGATTACTAGTTATTAATATTATCGCGACTGAATAAAGATGCTCTGGGGCACCTATTCTATTTAATAAGAACAAACAATAATCCCATGCTCTTTGAGTTTAATGCAATTATATCCAAGATGCTGTCAATGAAGATCATCACTTCAAAAAAGAGCACTGGAAATTGTGAGCCAGATGATGACTTGCTAATAAATGTTGTAGAAGAGACAAAACAAGAATTGGCAAACATTGCAAATGACCCAGATCAGAAAGATTGCGATAATTTTAAATTCAACATAGATAATTATGCAGATATGGACGTAGCCCAGGTTGACGAAGTTCAGCCAACTCTGAGCTACGCAAATGAAATTGCATTACGATACTTAACATACTATACGATACTTAACAGGGTACTATTTAAATCACAGAATAAATATAATTGTGATCAATGTATTTTACTACTGAAGGACGATCTTGCAATTTGCGAAGAGTCGGAGTTATTTTTGTTTAATAAGAACTTTAAAACAATAATCAACAATTTTAAACTAAAACTCCACAAGATGATTTCTTTCATTGAATGAAGTTGCACTACTGGATATTTCACAAATGTTTTCAGAATTATCCATACGTGAGGAAAATAAAGAAAACTATTGTAAATGAGTGCATTGTGCAAGCTGAAAGCGTTGAAAAGTACTCAGATTGCAACTGTGAACTGCATGTTTGCCATGAGCTCCGACTCCATATTCTGCATTTCTTCATACTCGTCCTCCTCCGCAAAAATACTATTTGTCTGTCAGAAAAAGTATGCGCTGATAAACAAAAAAAAGCAAGCGGGAAATAGACATTTTAAAATGATAAACGCAGATGCTGAAGATAGACAACGGGGCTACGGTTTTCCTTGGCTAACCACACCAGTAGCTGTGAGTCGAGGCACAGCACGATTAACTTGGCGATCAAACAAAAACACCTCCATTGAAATCTTAGTCAGATGGTGTCTGAAACTCCCCTGTTTAAGGATCAAAATACAGCAAGCTTTCAGATCGAAAAGCGCAGAGGAAACATATTCGCATTATTCAACAAATAATGAGGCAGCCCTAACAAAAACGAAGACGACAATGCCCTTGTTCATTCGGCATGACGAAGGTTTCTAGTTATTGTCTTCAGTCCTTTTGTGGATGCGATGTGAATACACCGATTTTGATATGTCAGAATGCTGGCCATATGTTTAAACAGAGATAGGTGTAAGTTAGATGGGGAGCATGGAGATATTTGAATAAAACACATTTAAATATCTCAAGTCGACTCGAAGGTCATCAATTGATGAACCCATTGTTATTACAATGGCCTCCCCGTGGTGTTTTATTGAGTTTTATAATCGGGAGCTAATTCGAGCGGCGAAAACAAAACAAAATAATCACTTGTTTTGGCAACAATAACGTTTTCTGCATATGCACATACACGCACACACATTTGTGCATGCACACACTCATATAAACGCATATCAGCAGCAAAGAGAGAAAATTCCCGCTCAAACTGGACACGATGTCAGAAATAGTGGATAGTGTACAAAGCCGCACCGAAAGTTGCAGCCCTTTGTTTTGCACGACCACAAAGTGGTAAACACGGATTTTAAAAATTTTTTCGGCAAAATAAAAAACAAAACAACTGTTGCGGGAGGTCCGGCTGACTAAACAGCTGATAGCGCTGCCAACTTACCGCGGAGAACGCGTGGGTGGCCCAGCTAATAGTGCTGCCAATCTATCGAAGAAGAGGCTCTGGTGTCCGAGGCGGATTTAATCTCCAACGGTCAAACGCCTAGGAGAAATCCGTGGCCAGCGAGGGACTCCTTTAAATAAGGTGCTCCATAATTAATAAATAGCAATTCGTTGTCGCAAAAAAGAGTAAATGGATAGTCCAGCTGAGGGCTTTGCCCTCAATGAAGGCGATCCGTTCAAAAGCAGCTCTAGGTCGATGAGGTCCCCGAGGTCGACGCCATGTGCCCCAAATCCGGCAACAACAGCCCCAATACGGCACTGGGCAATGTGGCTATTAAGGAGAGCTCAACGTGCGAGCAACTTGGAGAGAAGATACGAGCGTTGAGCCAAATGCTATAAGGCAGATGCTCGATCCACCAGCCCATGAGGGGCTTATATGTCGCAGCAAATGAGGAGCAAAGCCGGTCCGTAGCAACACGGAAAACGGTTACGCCTCCTGCCCAGAGATGCTCCCCGAGGGAAGGAAAGCGCTCCAGAGACGATAGAGGTGAGCTTTCGTCACCTCCACCCGGCCCCAAGAATTCAAAGCGCAAGACGGCGGCGAGACCGACAGCAGCGACGGCTTAAATCTGCCGACAATGCCAAGGAGGAAACACCGCGACAGGTTGAAAACTAGGGATACCGGAAATATATAAAAATATCTATAAACCGAATGATATTTTTTCAAATCGATATATTCATATCGCGATATTGGTTTTTTCGATATATCAAATATGAGATATTTTTTTGGGATATATTTGATATTTTTGCGTTGGTCACACTTGCATTGGAAGAAGCGACCGCGAACCACGAACCACGAGCGTCATGCAAATCAAAGATAATTATTCCGATATTAAAAACGGCACTGCCAAGTGTAGAATTTTACGTAGAAATATTTTAGTATTTCATCACCAGCGGATGGTCAGTACATTACAGCACTGCACGCGATAAAACCGGCTAGGCTTCGGGTGAGAGAAGTGGGGGGGATCATCTGATTTGGGTGCTATATGTAAATGCTGGCTGAGTCTACAGGGAATTTATTTGACTTCGCGTGCTTGTAGGGGAAAGATAAGCTTAAGTGCACCTGATAAGAGAAGAAGTAGAGAAGAGGGAAAGGGAAAGAACATAAACATAGCTAAAACTTCGAGTCGATCGTGCTTGCTTGCTGGTGGTGTTTTCCAGCTGATCAGCTTGCCCGCCCTACCTTGACCATTTCATCCGTTTTTGTTTTGTCTTTAGTCTTAAATGGTCCCTACGATCGAGTCGATGGATTAGTACCCTACCTTGTTGTCACGGAACATGACCCTATTATAAAAGACTCTAGCACGAGTTCATTTCGGTAATTGACATTTATTAATAATACTTATTATATCTATACCTAGCAAAATTCATTTTTATACAATTAAATAAAATTATTAAAGCAGTGGGAGAATGGAGGAGAATGGCATTTTATAAAAAAATAAATACATGTGCAATATAATATTAGTATTTAAAAGTTTAAAAGCAATATAAATAAATATGTATAATATAATAGTTTAAAGTTTAATTTGTATTCATTCTTTGTTTACGTTAGGGTATTCAGTATTCTCATACTAGAGCATACTAACAAATGAGCAACCAAGGCAAAATTGCGAATAACGATAGACATGAAAAATAACTGAACGCAAGAAGAAGACTGAAGACTCACTCAAGAGAGCATTTCGTATTCGTTTGTTCTTTCTTTCTCTAAGAGCGCGCCGTTCAAGAGAACGATCAAAGTGCGAGTAGCTTCGCGCGTGCTTTATGCGTTAGATTCGTCTGCTCGGTGTAAGTTTTTAATCAAAATATCGATCACTTACCCCGTTTGCCGCTGTCCATCGACGAAAGCGCTTTCGGCGAAGATGCTCCAAAAGAGATTTTTTTGGGTTCTGCAACGGTTGGACAGTGGGTCAAACCATGCCTTTTCTGCACACTTTATGTCTTATTTTACACTTTCGCTGCTTATTTGTTTATCTTGATATTAGTTTCTGTTTTATTTCATTATTTTCAGAAAACTTTTATTATGTTTAATTATTTATATTTCGTTTTGTTTTTCTTTTTTTGATTACTTTTCACTCCATTCTCATTCTCTCACAATTATAATTCTTTTTTGAGTTAACTGCACTTCAACTTAGCAATCAATTTAAATAACATAATAAAAAAAATAAAACAAAAAAAATATACGAATTTGGGCAACTTGGGAATTTCGTAGATAGCGGGGAACAAAGGTCGCTTCTCTCTCGGTTGCCTTGCACCTTGCGCTTTACACACTGTCTGCCTATACTGCCGACATCTCTTTTTTTATGGTATAAGGCAAGTCACTGCACTCCACTTAACTTGCATTAGCATTGGCGGTCAGAGATTTTAACAAGCTAAGCTCCACACACAAAAAAAATGATTCGCCTACAGCCCGGGCCAGCTGGGCTTCTGCCCGCTCCGCGTCTCTCGAAACAACTGAGATCTTGTTGCTCGAAGCGGAGAGAGGTGTAATGTAAGATCTTGCAGAGAACAGCTGTTTGCAAGCCAATCTTGAAAACTCAGCAACTTGCGCTAGATATAAAGAAAATAAGAGGGGAATAATGAGGAAACCTCCACTTCTCATGGTATTGCTTGCAACTGGAAAAACTCCTATATATAATTATCTGATATATATATATATATATATGAAAATATATATAGTAATAATTTTTGATGAAGGCTGCTCAGGCTTGCTCGTACTTTTGGTTCCGCAGAACGATCTGTCCGGTGTAAGGAATGAGTGGGTAGTAAGCAGAGCCAAGGCTTTTACCTATCCAGGAAACCTTTTTGGCGCCTTTTTCAAGCCGAAATGCCGCGGTAATTTTGCCTAGTCATCTTTCCACGGGAAAGCAATCCACCCCTACTATGTTGGCAAAGAAACAATTTTTTTATCGATACCCAATAACATGAAAATCAATTCCTTTCTATTTTTCTTTTTTTTTCGTTCCCTAAAACAACCAGGAGCAAGGAGTTTTGTTTTGTTTTAAATATTTATATTTTGGCTATTTTTGATAGGCTTTAACTTGCTACTATTCTAAATCGTCGCCGTCTACTACTAAAACTAAAACCAAAGTGTTGCCTCCTACTGTTGCATACTTTTAGGTGTAGCTCAGAATTATTTGGAGTGACAAGGGCTCCTACACAAGTGCAGAATATGCGCACAAACAATTAAAACAAGCGAGAACTCCAGTAACCTAGTGTCTCACATAAAAAATAGGTACTATAATATATATCTGAAATGCCAAAAAAAGGTAAGCATTTAAAGTGGCGCGTTTTCTATGTAAATCTGATGCAAAAGTTTGCGTCATTTTTGTTGGAATTAAAGAAAAATTAAAAAATATCGGAAATATTTGATATATCGATATTTTAAAATGATATATATTATATCAAATTAATATTTTTAAAATATCGAAAATATCATCGATACGATATTTTAAATATATTATTTCTTTATTTCTTTTGTTTTCCGCTTCTTCACTTAAATATTACGTACACTGGTTATACTCCTAATGCCCTATGTCCCTGCCTAGCACCGCGCACTGTTTTTCCTAATTTCCTTGGGATTAGCGTTTCCCTGCCTTAGACCACGGTGTAGCTCGCTCACCTTGCTTGTCTTCTGGCTCGCCTGGTTGGAACTCTCGGTGTCTTCTTGTTGTTGTCTTGTTTCCTGGTGGGCTGCGTTGGTGTCCTCGATGTTTTTCTGGTCCTCCGATGTCGCAACTCGTCTTCTTCTTCCCGGCTTTTCACTTTACACGTCACTTCGCACTTGCACTTCTTGTCGCTTTCAGGGTCACTGCTCGACTTCCTTTTTCGCTCATCTGTTTTGCCGGCGCTCATCTGCGTTTTGCCGGTTCCACTCAAAAAGCCCTGTTGCCTCCGCTGCATTTCGTCTCTCGTTTGAGTGCGTGAGTGCATGCACTGCCGTTTGAGTGACCTACTCTCGCTCTCTCAGTGTGCTCATGCGCTGGCGTCTGTGTGCGTGCGCATGCGTTCCCTCTCTCCCCTCTAGAACGACCGACCGACCCATTGTCTACGCTGCGTCGACGATTTTGTGACCGTCGTCGACGCTCGCTAGACTACCACTCAATGCGTTTTACAACCGTATTTCATTCGGCGATGTCCGCTCAGTACGTGCATAAGCGACGCTCGACTGCCGCCGAGGCGTTCATAAAAGGGACGTTATCGACCCCTCTATTGCCGCTTTGCCGTTTATAAAAGGGACATTATCGACCCCTCTATTGCCGCCGAGGCGTGCAGAAAGTGGACATTATTGTCCCCGTTTGACCGATTTCAAAAAAGTAAAATTTCTCGTTATTAAATGTTTATATTAAAATGAAGCGTACTTTTATTAAATAATGAAAATAATATTATAAATAAAAATAGACTAATAATAATATAAATAATAAAATTAACAATATAAATAATAATATAAATAATAATATAATAAATAATATAAATAAATAATAAAAATAATAATAATAATAAAAATATCTAATTTGAATTTGTTTGCTTTCCCTCTGCCTTGCGCTTAAAAGCCTTTTTTTTTCAAAAAATTCTTTTTTTGCGCAATTAGTGCGATTCGGAGTTCGTCCTCCGCGTTGCCACCAGTAGAGCCCGGAATGGAGTCTGGAATATTATAAAAAAATATTGCTGTTAACAATATTTCTTTTTTAAAAACTCACCAACAATGTTTCTTTTTTAAAAACTCACCAAGAAGCGTTCGGTAAAATTTGGGCATTGAAATAAGCCCCTTCTTTGATTTTACACCGTGGATATTGTACTCGCTGACGATACTGTCCGACAATATTCGGCGCAATCCTTTTTTAATCATCACCGTCAAACAAAAAACAAAACATATAAGAACATATAGTATATGTATGTATATACAAATAACTTTTTATCCCAGTTGTATAACTTACATAAATTTCTTGCGTTTCCGGCCCTAACGCTTCCTCCAACTTCATCAAATCTTCCTCCTTTTCTAGAGGAAACACTTTATGTACATCCTCTGTTCTCAGTTATTAGCTTCTTCTCAGTTATTAGCTGCCGCAAATATGCATTTTGGTCAGCAATTTGATCTGCCAGCTGCTTTAATTGAGCTTGTTGGCTTTTTATTATTTCTGAAAAGATGCACAATATGTTAATTTTTATTAGAATGCGTGAACAATGTTTTTTATTACCAGTTTGCATGTCAATTTTTTTCTCCAATCTCTCTACCCTCGCTGTCCAGGGACGGTCAACGCAAGCTATATTTTCTCCTGTAATTGAATAAACTAATTACAATTTGTAAAATAAAGAAATTTTTTTTGATTTACTTACTCAGTGGAGAAGGAATTTGAGCGTCCGTCTCTCTCTGTCACTCTGTTCAGCATTCGGACTCAATCGTTTGTGACACGACGCATCGCCGTAAATACGCCAACGCTGCGTTGACGAAAGTACAACGACTACCGCCAGCCGTACTAGAGGGTCGATGCTCATGCGCGGATGTATGTGTGCGTTCGTGTGTGTGTGTGCTCGCACCGCTCTTTTGCGTGCGCTTACTGTTTCTGCTCCGTTCGTTCGTTTTGGTGAGCGAGCCTATATACCCTATAATTATAGCTATGGGCGTATCGGTTTCTAACTTCTGTGTAGCCTGACTACCACATACCCTTCATTCAAAAATTAAATAAGAATAAACTTTTGTGGGACTCACAATTTTGAGTCCTCACAATATTCGGCAACCCTATTGAAAACCCCTGGAAAAAGGTAGAAACCCAAAAAGCCGTATGAAAACGGTAAAACCAGACGCCATCGTCGTAGGCAGAGATCTTGCGCTCGGTTAAGACAGAGCCGCGAAATCGGTGCGTCGCCATCCTAAATTGTTTCCATCCGGAAATCATACGGAGGCACTCAGACGGCAACCGTGAAGCTCCATGCCGATAAGGCAGAGAAACTCGCCAATGAGGGCAAGGTCAGAGTCGGTTGGGTCATCTGCTGCAAAACGCAGCCGATGAGGTGCTTCAAGTGCATGGAATTCGGTGACATCGCCAGCCGCTGCACGGGTAAAGACTGCACGGGTCTTTGCTTCAAATGTGGCGAGAAGGGACACAAGGCGAAGAGTTGCACTAACAAACACAAATGTATCCTATGCACCAGAAAAGGAGAGAAGGACACTGGCCATCCAGCCAACAGCAGCCGATACCCATACATGGCAGCCGCGCAGGCTCGACGAAGCAAACAATGACAAGGACATATGTACCAACTCAACCTTAAACACTGGGAGGCAGCTCATGACCTGCTAGAGCAATCGGTTAGGGAGAGTAGGATTGACGTTGCCATATTGAGCGAGCCGTACAGCAAAGGTCCCCCAATACGTGGGCTGGAGGAGATCACCTAGAAAAGGCGGCGTTATAGTATGCGTTCAGCCTGCACTGTACATCTACAGTATCTACTTGGCACCTTCAATGCCCATGGATTGCTACGAGCGCTCCCTGGACAGGCTAGTCGCTGTAACGTCCAGTTCAAACTGTAACGAAAAAAGAAAATATTAATAAAGCGCCATCTATGGTTAAAGTTTGTATGTCTACTTATCCGGGATGTTGCCAAAGATCTTGAGGCACGAAGAGAGCGAGGTTAACATGGCAGGCCATCGTTCGCTGGGTTCCAAGCGGTACTCTGCCATTTTTCCCAAGTCAGTCGTTCCGAGTCAGCCATTGGGAGTGCAAGTTAAATCTGGGAGTTATAAAGAAATTTTAGTGTCCAGATCTAGTGATTTTGAAGATAAAAACTAATTAAATAATTACCTGTATCCATTGCTGGTGAGTCCTCCGGATAAGATCTGGAATAGAAGAACAAATTTGTTATGTTGAAATTCTGACAAATTCAGGGTTGCAGAACTGGACCCAGGAGTCCAAAGGTCACGCCACTTGGACTGCCAGGAGTCCAAAGGTCACGCCACTTGGACTGCCAGGAGTCCAAAGGTCACGCCACTTGGACTGCCAGGAGACAAAGGGCAGCCGATTATACTGCATCTGGTCGAGCGGTGTCTATTGGCCGCGACTGCGTGCATTATTTCGGCAGCAGGAAATTTGGCATCGTCACCCCTGTTCCCAGCAGCCATCACGGCGGCTAGGGAAATTCTTGACTGGCACATTTAAGCCACCAGCACCAACAAAAAAAATTAATTTTTATTGCACATTAACTCCCGCCAAAATCATAGCGGCCAACACGTCAGATAATAGAAAACCGAACAAAAGGAGGAAACATCTTTTTTTGCGAATTTAATAATCTTTTTTTTTTCATTTAAAAAAAAAAAAATAATTTAGTTAACATTTTTTTTCTTATTTATTTGAATTTTTCCACACTATTTAAATAATTTATTAAAAAATTCTTTAGTATTTGTCCCTCTAATTTATATTCGTTCTGTTGTAAATTGTCAGCTGTTTTATTTAGGGCACGAAATATAGGTCAATGATTTGAGTTGAGTGAATTGAGTTTGCATCGCGAGAAAATAATACACACCAAAGCACTCAGAAGACAAATAAGAAAATTAAGAGAGCGAAAGAGGAGACAAAATTAAAACATACAACTTTATGTAGCTATGAACGTATATGCAAGCGCATAGGCATACATAATTACATATGGTTTTAATTTCGTTGGTATTTCAAGGTTGGTTTGTGTATGTGCATATGGAAATTATAAATCATTTTCTTAGCACCTCTTCGAAATCGCTTTCGTCGCGGGATGTGGAAAATAAAGTGAGTAAACAACACACATAAACACTTGTATGGCCAACATATGTTTGTATATGCATTTCAGTTTTTTGTAAACAAATCACAATCATCACAAAACAGAAAAAAAAGAACCTTTGAAATATCCACATAACTAAACTATGCTCCGCCACCAATAAAACTATTACTTACTTTTTTTTATTTATCACACCCGAGCGAAAATTTAAAAAATCAATTTGCGAACACATTACACGCACTTTTTAATGTTTTACGCGACACTGAATCACTTAATTGCACTTCTCTCTCTCCATTCAGTCAATTTGAGTGAAACATGTAAGTGTGCCCATGTCACATTTTTTGACCCTCAGCTGTTTTAGCCCGTAGACCGAATAGAAATTTGAGTGAAATCAAAACAAAACAAATATAAACAAAGAAGCGTGTAGTTTTATTTGGGAAAAATTTTATTTAATTTATTGGCAGCTTTAAACTTAATATTTTATTTATATATTTTTATTACATGTTCATTGCTAGACCTTATTTTTAAATTATTTATTTCTACAATTTCGATTAATATTTCAGTGTCATGTCAGGTTATAATTTTAAATTGTTTAAATGTTAGGTGTATTATTTAATAATGGAATAAATTAATTATAATGATTGAACCCGAACTAAAGTAATCTCTGTAAGGGGTCGCCATCCAAGATGCACCCACAGGAATGGGGCGACTAAAGGCAGGGCGGGCTAAACTGGCCACGTAACATCTGTGTGCCAACCTTATACTCCAGTTTGCCAATATTATCCATGCAAAGTGAAGGGTTTCAGATATCTCTCCGATGTCTTAGTTCGTCATCGTCAGCACGTTTTATTATATAAATTATATTGTAGGCCTTGGACTTGGCCATTTTAAGGATCACCACCGCTTAGCCGACGAGCAGGAGCCGGAAATTGAAACGTGCGGTCAAGTCCATGAAGTCCAACAGCCTATAGGGAATGGCAACCAATTGCCAACCGTTACAAGCTGCGAGTGTCGCGAAGTTTCGGATGAAACGACGGTACTATCCTGCTGTTCCCAGGAACGCCCTCACCTCTTTCATGTTATTTGGTTTCGGAATCCGTTCTATGGCCTCTACTCTACCAGGACCCATCTATAAGAGTCCTCCTCCTCCCACGAAGCCTATAGTCAACCCTGCTTCCTTTAGGCACTGTGCTACACGGCTCAGATAACGCAGATGCGTCGCGAAATCCGGTGCGAGGATCTACAGGTCGTCCAAGTAAACGAAGACGTTCGTCCGGATCTCCGTGGGGATGACCTTGTCCATGAGCGTGACCAGTCGCTGTGCCGCGTTGCAGAGGCCGAACGGCATGACGCGAAACTGGTATAATAAACGGCCTGGCACCGTGAACGCCGTATACTCCCTCGACTTCTCGTTCAACTCAATCTGCCAGAAGGCAAACTTCAAATCAACGCTGGAGATGTAAACGGTCTGGTCCAGCTTGGAAAGGATTCCTTCGACGCTGGGTAGCGGGTAAGCATCCTTTATGGTTAGTGCGTTAAGCTTCCTCGCATCTAATCAAAATCGGTTTTTTCCAGGCTTTGACACTATCGTCGTTCTATTGCTCCACGGACTCTCGACTACTCAGAGCGCTAGCATCTTGTCTACCTCCTCCTCCGTGACTGCTTGCCGTGCAGGCGACTTGGGACTATCAGCTCAATAGTATGACTATCGACCTGAGTCTTGCCGAGACCATGCTGCTCAAAGGTAAGGAACTGCCTTTGCACGCATTCGAGCTGCTGCTGTGGTTCCGGAGACAGTTCCCACCTCTCGGGGTCTAATTTGTGCTCGTCGGCTGCGTCTTCAGCGTAGTGCTCCATATCCTGGGCCTGGAGCTCTGCGGCGTCTTTCTTTTAACCATTTGCTGCCTTTCGTCCAATTAGTTCGGGCGCTAGCTCGAAGATTCGCCAGAAATCGACTCCCAATATGGGCACGTGTAAGAGTTTACTTTCCTAATTTTACCTAAATACTCCACAGCCAACTCCGTTCGGCCAATTATGGACCGATCCTCTCCTGCGGCGGTGCGTACTTTGGAGAAGTACCTGGTCATTTATTTATTTATTTATTTATTTAACGTCAACTTAGCCAGTCGTCTTAAAAAATTCGATTATTATATTTAAATAAAAATTAGATAAAATTAAGATTAAAAATATAAAAAATTTTAAAATTAATTAAGATTATATATTTTTTAAATTTAGGCTGGGGAATATAAAACAAGAATTAACGATCCAGCATTTGCTGCAAAGAATTGGGGGAAACCCAGTAAAACCCAATCAGATCGGTAGATTAATGTTAGTTATTAGGATGAGGAGTTAATTCATTAAGGATAGACAATTTAACAGAGTGGAGGGAGGACTCTGAGTTGAAAACTCTAGACAGTCTATTGTAGTCAGCACAGAGAACTCCGAAAGGGTCATGCAAGCTGTAATTATTAGGACAAAAGGCTAAAGAAAGTGGCCTAAAATTACGAGTAACTCTAGAAGGAATACAGAAATTGATTAGGTTAAGTAGAGTGGGGGAATCTATATCATACTTTATTAGTTTTACGATAAACATAACACCTAACATAATACGACGGTTAGTTAAAGAAGGTAGGTTAATTAGAAGGAGTCTACTAGAATATGGTGGTAAGTCTACACCCGAAACCCAATTAAAACTACGCAAGGCAAAGAGTAGGAACTGCTTTTGAACAGACTCAATTCTATCTTGGTGAATATGGTATTGCGGCGACCACACGCAAGACCCATATTCAAGAATTGGACGAACAAGAGAAGTATAAAGCAACTTTGTCGTATAAGGATCCTCGAATTCTTTGGCCCATCTTTTGATGAACCCAAGTAGTCGAAATGCCTTATTGACAATTTGTGTTATGTGACGATCAAATTTCAATTTATGGTCAAAGAGGATACCTAAATCCATTACTTCGGATATTCTTAAGAGTGGGGTTAAGTTAAGATTATAGTTGATGACATGATAGTTACCTCTGTAAAATGACATAACCTTGCCCTTCAAACAGTTTAGATGTAGTAGATTATGTCTACACCAAGCAAAAAACAAATCAAGATCTGTTTAAAGAAGGTTATTAATAGGATCACTATGTGTCAAACAGAGTTTCACATCATCAGCATACATAAGAATGTTAGAGTGAAGAAGTATAGAAGGAAGATCGTTAATAAAAAGGTTAAATAGCAAAGGCCCAAGGTGGCTACCCTGAGGAACACCAGAAGTGACTAAGATCGGCTTAGAAAGACAGTCTTTAAAATAAACTCGTTGATACCTATTAGTTAAATAATCGGAAATCCACAAAAGGAGCTTTTGAGGAAAACCAATCAAATTTAACTTTTCGATTAAGAGTCTATGATTTACGGAGTCAAATGCTTTACTGAAGTCAGTATAGACCACATCAGTTTGCATTTTCTTCCTTCCGAAATCCTAAATTAATGTGAGAGGAAAATTCTAAAAGATTAGAAGCTGTAGATCTTGCCTTAATAAACCCATGTTGACAGGGTGAAATTATAGATTTACACATAAAAGTTAACTAAGCCGTAAAATTTTGTTTCAAAATTTTAGGAATAGCGGACAATTTGGAAATACACCTATAGTTCTTCACTTCATGGTTAGAACCACTTTTGTGAAGAGGAATGGAAAAAGAGTTTTTCCAAATAGGTGGAAAATAACTATTTGCTAGTGACAAGTCAAGCAGCTTATGAATTGGCTTAAGAATTGAATCAGCACAATATCTAAGCACACATGCTGGAACTCCGTCAGGGCCAGGAGAGAAAACAGGTTTTATCGATTTAAGATCACTAAGTAAAGACGTTTCATCAATAGAAGGACAGAAGAAAGTGTTAAAATTTTGTATAATATAAGGGTATGGATGTAATGGGAAACTATTAGGTTCAGTTGAATAAGTTGATTGAAAAAAGTCTGCAAACAAATCGGCGGTAGCCTGATCATCAGTTGCTTCCTTATTTTCATATGATAGTACAGAAGGAAATCTACTTGATTTACGTTTTAAATTGACAAAGTTGTAAAACTGCTTTGGGTCCTGAGCAAACTGCAAACGGCAGCGACACAAATACTTTTTATAACAATTAGCATTCAGAGCAATAAAGTTTGCTCTTGCAACAATATAACGCGTAAAATCAGAAGGATTACAAGTAATTTTAAATTTTTTAAAATACCGGGATTTCAAATTTTTCAACCTTACTAGCTCACGTGAAAACCAAGGAGGCCTGTTGGACTTTACAGGAAAAGTAACAGGAACACATTGATCAAAAAATGAGTTCATAGAGGAATAAAAAAATGAAATGCATGTATTTAGATCAGAGCATGAATAAAAAGATGACCAATCATGTTCCAAAATTAAATAATTCAATTTTTCAAAATCGGAAACAACGTGATTTTACTTTAGGGGAAACAGTTGCAGTATGCGTAGAACTCGGCATAGTTAGAACCAGGTCTAATGTAGGATGATAGGGATCTTCGGGAAGGACTAAGGGATTGATTCTAGAGATAGTATTTACTAGAATGTCGGAAGAGAAAACTAAATCAAGCATTCTACCACTACAATTAGGAACAATATTTAGTTGATAAAGAGATAGCTCCGAAAGGCCACTTAAAAAAGAATTAAATAAAGAAGGCACCAATAAATCAGATTGAGAAGACCAAGTAACTTCTGGTAAGTTGAAATCACCAAAAACTAGCAAGTAGTCTCTATCAGATAGTTTGGAGGCGACGGATTGGATAGATGAAAGATGGTCCAGGTAGATAGAAATATCAGATGAGGGAGGAATATAAGAACAGGTAATATAAATTGAAATTTGATACATTGTTATTTTAACACATACAAATTCTAAGAGAGAACTATGGTCTATCGAAATTAGTTCGGAAGGAAGATCAGATTCTACAGCTATAAGAACACCACCTCCAGGTCGTGATAAACGATCACATCTGAAGGTGGTGTACTTATTGGGAAAAATTGAAATGTTATCAACATCAGGTTTTAACCAGATTTCAGTAAATATTAGTATTTGATGATCAAAAGATACACTATTCAAAAACAAATTAGATAGCTTAGAGTTTAGGCCTCTAAAGTTTTGATAGGCAAAGTGAAGATAGGAAAAATCTACTGGTTTTTTGATGTCCCATTAGAAGAAGAAGAGACACGAGAAATTGTAGGAAGCGGTACCGCAGCTCGACAGATTGAAACTTGTCTGCAGGAATACTTATTTTAAAAGATGCAATATCTCGCATGTAGTTAAATTTTAATTTTTCAACAACAATACTAGGTACAGAGATTTTTGAATTAATAAATGATTGCACATCTTCAACCAAAGTATCAGGTGCAAGGCGAGAAACGAAAACCTGTTTCTTAGGCTGAACCGCGATAAGAGATTTAACATTTGAAACGTTGGCAGTGTTGTTTTTCAAAGAATTTTTGGGATTCTTTTTGGAAATAGACGAAACAGGAGAGGTGACGATCAAAAGTGGTGGATCGCATATAACAGCCGGGGTGGCTGGAGGTATGTTAGGAGACGTAGAAGGTGTTAAATAGGCAATAACAGGAGATGTTATGCCTGAAGGAGTTGCCGGTGGAATTTCGGGAGACTCATCAGCACATTCATATGAATTGAATTGAGTTTCCATATTACAAAATTCTGATTCGAGATTTGAAAAGGCTGCACGCAACTTCTCAAATTTCAATTTCGTCTCCCTAAGCATTTTAGTTAAAGTGAGTTCTTTCACTCGACAAACTTTGCATGTCCATTTTAGGCCAGATTCTCTGTTGTTAATATGATCTTTAATGCGTACTGTTAAGCCGATGCATTTGATATGATAGAAGTTATCACACAGCCAGCAGCAAACAAAGTCCGGCTTAGCATCGGCCTTGCATTTGCAAGGAGTTGCAGAGCACACCAGCATTTTGATAGAAATTAATATGCCTTGAAAATTGTAGGGAACACCAAAAAAAAATGTTACAGCAATTACGAAAATAAGTTCCAAAAACAAAAAGTTAAAAAGAACAGTTAGAGAGCAAGAAAGCAAGCAAAACAAACACAAAGCGTAACTCACAAGAGAGCGTAAATAAGCGTGAGTAAGTGTATGGAGAAAAGCAGAAAAATAACAACACTACTGTAGCGAGAGAGCCGTTTAGGGTACACACTTGGCACAGCGCAGCACACTCAGAGAGCGAAGCAAGCGAGAATGAGCGTGGGTTTGTGAACTCCAAACAAAAACAAAAACAAGACGCTTAAGACGCGCAAGTTATTTTAGATAAAATGTACTTTAAATACAATAAACACTAGTTTACCAGTTACTTATATATCACTTTGTTAGCACAAAGTTATTACACAGTAGTGAATCACAAATTTGAAATTTAAATCACCAGAAATTTAGTACAACTCGTTAAATAACAGGAGCAAAAGCTAAAACACAGCTGATCACCAAGAAATTCGGGGGAATTGTACTTCTCCCCGCTGGCTGTTGCGCATAAGGAGTCTCCTTGAGACCCTTTTTTATAATTTTGACTAGGTGTCTCTCCGCCATGGGCTTGGTGAGTCTCGACGATAGTCTCCGCATGTGGTGGATGTAGTCCTCTACGCTCTCTCCGGCCTGCTGTTCCCGTTGTAGGAGCTCGTGCATCCGGTCATGCTCCGTTTGGTGGCTGCGGAATCGGTCAAGCAGAGCCTGACGCAGTTGCATCCAACTGGTGATTGTTGAGTGCCTGACATGGATCCAGTACCACTCTCTTGCCCTCCCTGGTAAAAAGAATGTGGAAAGTGCGCAGGATTTGCGCGCCCATGGACACCGATATTGCCTCTGGAGGAACTCCAAACGGAAGATGAAGTCTTCTACGGAGTTGTATCGGTCCTCCGCGTCGAAGGATAATCCCCACCGCTCGACTCTGGCGTAGGAAATCGGATGCGGAACATTCGCATATCCCGTCTCGCCGCGTGGATAGTCTGCCGCTGGATACTCATTTGGCGAAATATGCTGTGTGCGCTCTCGGTGCCTATCTCTGTGTCTCGGCCACTGTTCCGAGATGCTGCTGCCTCTTGCCAACTCTTTCGGCGGAATCCTGGGTGGCAGCATCGGCTCGCGTGCTTCTTGGGGCGCCCTGGACTTGGGAATGGCTCCATGGAGGATTCGCGGTTTCTCCCTTGGCATGCTGAGCAAATCCTGGATCGGATCTCGCTTTGCAGGTCTCTCAACTGGCGGCGGCGCGGCGATCAATGGCCTAATGGTGTCGTTCACCATTTTCAACAGGTCAATATTGCTCTGACGCAGATGATCCTTCAAGGCCTGCCCTAAGTCCGCGTCTAAGAATTGCCGGTAAGTGTGTGTCGCTGTTGCTACTGCCACATTAACTGCGGATTTCACAACACTGTCCAAATTCTCTTTCAGGGCCGTCTGGCTGTTTCCCGGATGATTCTGGATCTACGCCTCCTTTTCTGTCTGTCGGTTGCCCTGCGTGTAAATGGCTCTGGATTTTGGCGATCATGTTCGGTGTCCGGAGGAGTCCCCCTATTCCCAATGCCATCTGAAGACCGACTGCACCATCTCCATCAGAGGCCCATGTTGACTCCTGCGCCTCTGGTACTGACCCCCTCGACCGCAGGTAATGCCCACCAACATCTCTTTCTTCACTCATTTTAATAGAACAAAGGCGAAGCGCTTAAAAATTTCAATATTAGGTGCATGTACAATTTTTTTTGTGTTTTTTTTTTCTTATTATTCCGCTTGGAAACTTAGGGCCTCCTCTACTAAAGCCTTCCATCGAACTCTATTTTGCGCCGTCTGTTTGGCTCTGTCCCATGTTGTGCTCGACTGGGTGTCAGTTCTTGGAGGATGATTCTTCTCCAGGTCGCCTTTGGTCTTCCGATTCGTCTGCTGCCTTGGGGATTTCCAGTCCAATGCCATCCTGACAATACTGCTAGGGTTCCTTCTGAGAGCATGACCACCTATCCACGTCCATTTTTTCTTCCTTATTTGGAGGTGTATAGGGGGCTCACCTGTGACCCGAGCCAGCTCTGCATTGGATATTCTGTTTGGCCAGAATATCCCGCATATAATCCTCAAGCATTTGTTGCTGAAGACTTGCAGTCTCTGTGTCATCTTCTTCTTGGTGGTGAGCCATGTCTCACTACCATATAGCAGTATGGAATTTCCGCACGCATTGTAAATTCGGAGTTTTGTTCGCCTGCTTATTTCCTAATTCTTCCAGATGCGATAGAGTCTCCCAAATGCAGATCGGGCTTTGGCAAGTCGGTTTGTGACGTCATCTTCCACTCCGCCATTGTTGGATATGATGGTGCCAAGGTATGGGAAACTTGTGACGAATTCTATTGCGTTCCCATATATGATGATGTTTCCTTGGCTGGAGTGGTTGAAGCGCATTGCCTTGGTCTTGGCTTCGTTTATCTCAAGACCGATCTTGCTTGCTAGCCTGGCGAGGTCATCTGTCTGAGAGGTCAGACAAATGTCGTCTGCATAATCCAAGTCCTCAAGGTGTCTGGTGAGGCTCCACGTGATTCCACGCTTAGGGTTGCACACTTCTCTCAGAAGCTCGTCAACCACGATGTTGAAGAAGAGTAATGGGCAACCTTGCCGAATTCCAGTATTCGTCTGGAAAGGTGCACTTGTTTTTCCGTTGTGCAGTACCGCCAAGTTGGCATCATCGTACATCGATTTGATGATACTAATGATATTGGTGGGTTACTCCTTTCCTTGCCATATTGCCGCTCTGTCCACTGAATCGAATGCCTTCTTGAAGTCTCCATTCTCTCCATTCCACAGCTTGTTCGGTGATTATGCATGCGTAGTGCCTGGTCTACGCAACTCCTGTGTGGTCTGAATCCTGCCTGTTCATCTCCGATCGTTGGCTCGATTTTTTCTTGAAGCCATCAGTGTCAACTTGTAGAAGTTCAGCTGGTATGTTGTCTTCCCCAGCTGCCCTATTGTGCTTTAACTTCTCAATTGCGTCTCCGAATTCTCGTACAGATGGCGGCGATGACAATATCCTGACGCTTTCACTTGATGGGATAGTGTTTCGGAAGTCTGTGGCCACAGTTGTTGTCGAGGTGTGGGCTAATTTCCATCTCCGGATTTGTGCGTCATCATTGGTTATGCGGTTGCCTGCTAGATCTCTGATAGGTTGGGACTGTTTGTTTTGTCCTACCGCTCGTTCCGCGTTGTCCGCAAATCTATCCAGTAGAGCTCTCTTGTCGTCTCTGGCGGATCGTTTCACAGCTCTGCACAGTGTCCGATATTCTTCGTGATTTTGCGCGAGCTGATCCGTCAGTGAGTGAGACTTAAGACTGTTTTTCTTCGTCTGATTAGGTCTGCTCCACGTCCTCTCGAATATCCAGCCGGTCCTTTCGCGTTGTTGTGTGCCAAGTATTTGTTCCGCGGTGGTCTCCTAAGTGTCCTGCAAGTGTGTTCCCATGGGCGTTCTTCTTCTGGGATCAGTTCTCGCAATGTGGATGCCATCCTTGCATTCACAGGTTGTTGTCCTTCAGGAGAGATGAAGATTTAGGGGGAGGTGCCCGATGTTGGCTGCTTGTAATGATCCTTGCGGTTCAACTTTATTGCAAGTGACCCCAATGACCCAGCTCGTGATCGCTATCTATATTTGCTCCCCTTTTATTCCGCACGTTGAGCAACGACTGCCTCAATGTGTGTGTGTGCCCCCGATGACTAGTTGGAACAGTTGACAGATTTCAACTAGTCTCTCACCATTGTCATTGCGAGTCCCTATTCCGTGCTGTCCCATTACTGATTTAACTCCGGTGTTGTTGGAGCCTACCTTTGCATGATGTCACCTTGCCGTAGCTTGAGGGGCAGTTGTAGAAAGTCGTCTTTGACGTCTTCATTGGCGTCTGTCGGGGCATATAGCATTGAATGATGTTTATGTGTCTAGCCTTGCACTTGAAACCTAGCGGTAATGAGTCTGTCCCAGGAATGGAGTCCCTTCTTTATCTTTCTGCCACCTCATCTCGCTAATGCCAGCTATCGCTACCTGCAATTTCTCCATTTCTGCCTCGAACTGCGCTAATCTTGATTGTTCCTTTAGAGTTCTAATGTTCCATTGTCCAATTCGTGTCCGTTTTGAGATGCCTAAGGTCGTCAGTCAACTAGTTCAATTCTCTTGTATTGGTTTCTGTAATCATTTGGATTTTTCGTTCGAACTGGTGGTGATTGGCCAGATGCGACTTATCCCAATGGTGGGGCTGCCACCTGTCGCCTACTGGGAGTGGCCGTCCACGTTTACCATTTGTTTTTGGTGTTATATAGTAATGACACGTAGAATTGATAGACGTGGAGAAGATTGCGATACAGTCTTAATTTTAGCATCATTCATAGGTGGTGTTGTTGTTGTTGCTGTACGCAGAAAACGCAATGAATGGTGCATGGTTCTATGTGAGGGGGGAGAGAGGGTTTGTTGGCAAGGGGGGTGTTGCCGAAACATTGTTGAAAGGCATTGTGCAATTGAAGAATACTTTCTATTAAGTAGAAAAGCATTTATAAGAGGGACGTTGAAAAGGTCATGCCTCTTGCTATGAGTGGGTTGCGAACCCACGACCTCATGCATAGCATACAAGTGCGTTGCCCACTAGGCTATGAGGCATGTACAATAGTTTGATAATATTATAAATTTCCTCTTTATTTACTTGGTTAATAATTTTGTGTGTGTGCAGCCGAGAATAAATTAGATAGTTTTCTAAGTGTAAATTGTAAATATATGTATATATAATATATGGCGATATTAACAAATGTAAATTAAATAAATGTTGTATAAATTAATAATATAGGAAATACAATTAATAAATGTAAATATATATATATATAAATGAATAGGGATAAATAGATTTTTAAATGTTTAAATATATGTGCAAATGTGTATATATTTAAATAAATAAATAAATAAATGGTGTTCAAAAACGGACTTCTTTTACGTTCAATATAATGTAAGGGAGATGGAACGACTAGTGCCGGTGGACTCGCAATCCGTTCCGCGCTTATGGTAGTTGTTGTGTAAACAAACAAAACACGCTGCCGTTCGTCAACTGGTCAAACTGTCACGCAAGTTGACAGTTGCCAGTTAAGGACGCGGCTGGTGTTCGATCGGACCTGCTTTCACTGGGAATGCGTCCCTTTAGCCCGTGAGGCGGTGCTGCGCGTATAGCTCGAAGCTGTTACGGGTCACCTAATCCTCATTCTCCTCCTCAACTGGACGCCCAGCGAATGCAGGCGATCTACTACGTTAAACAAAAACGAGAAAAAAACGGTCACATTTGCATGCAACACATTCGGATATTGAACATGGCCCAGGGCAAGTCCGTGGGACAGTGTTTTGACCACCACTGGTAGAACACGACTCGCGGCCTGCCTGGCAACATGCCTCAACATCCAAATACCTCTACTTACTGATGTTTCTCAGTCCACAACTCCCTGCGCAAACGTGAATAAGAAAATTCAACGTGCCGCAGTTTGTCATAAGCTGAATCACATCAGCAAAGCTACAGCGAGGCGTCTAAATACCGCTGACTATCAATTTTAGCCAAGATTTCGGCACAGAATTAACTGGCCTACATCTTTGCTCCTTTTTGAATTTGGGCGCCATTATGTTACGGACTGCTTCTTGTCGGTAGGGCTGTGCTGGCTAGCTCAGCAGCACTTGGGGAGGGGTTTACTCCAGCCCTGCAGTCCGCACAAAATACCGATAATCATCGGTATTTACACAAAGGACGCATCACTGACAAAATGTAAACAAACCAAAATGTACATAAAATACATATTTTAATACATTTCAATTTATTTACAGGCACAAACTACTCTACAAGGGACAAAAGACAACAACAACAGCCATTGGTGACAGCCAAGTCACCGCGCACCCACCCAACCATGTGATGCTCCTGCTCTGGAGTTTCGGAGCATCACCCAAGTCGGCGAGCCCGTTCCTGGCCAACTAGCAATTCATTTATATTATATACATTTATTAATAATATCCTAATCCTTTTCCATGCAAAACAAAACTAACGCAACTTATAATTAATAACAAATTATATTTAGAGAATTAAAACTAGAAAATTATAACTAATGAGACATTATGGTTATTCTTTCAGATCATGCGGATTGTGGATGATGCCGCCAGGCAGGAAAATATAAAGCCTGCAGGCAAGGACGGGCCTGCGGCAGACGAACGGCTAGAAGCTGAGACGGTGTGCTGCAGTAGCAGGGCAGGATTACTGGCCTTCTGTGGCTGCTGCTGCTGCAGGTTTGGGCTACAATCCAAATTGCCGGATAGCTGCAGCTGCTCGCGCTGCTGATTTGGCCTCTAGCGGATGTTCGTCCTGCACAGGAGGTGAACTAGGCTCTGCTAAAGGTACTGGAGTCGTGGCCGTAAGGCGAGATTTGGCAGGACGATGTGAGCCCTGGCGGATCCCTACAAGGACCGGACTCACCAGAGTAGGCAGGTGTTACAGCTGAGAGGTCCAGGGAACGCTGCGTTTTATTATTTCGCAGAATATATCTGCGCCGACCGCTCGCTCAAATGCTACTGAGGAGTCGACCGCCCTTGAGAGAGATGCTGGCGGTCATATGCCTGGGCATTCGGGCATCTGCCGACGGTTCAAACGGCGCTTGCCTGCAACGGGAACCTTGGGTCAGCGACCGATCTGGCTGTTAACAGACCCAAGGCCTCGCTTAGGCTCGCACTGCTTGCTCCGTTAGCAGATGTTGCTCATACCAGGGCAGCTGTGTTCATCGATATATGTCTATCGACACTCGAAATGAACACAGCCGATTCGCAGAATGCAACAACTGTTGTCAGAACTTTAAGAGATATTTTTTCTGATGTGCCTCGACTCACACCGTGTTCTTTCTAACAGTAAAAATTAACAAATGTTTTTTTATTTATTAGAAATTGTCGCCTAGTTGACTACTTCTTTGGTCCAGCGTCGGAATCCTGAATCCTTGTCGCCTGATTAGATTTGAATTGTAATCTTAATGTTTTATATTAATTTCGCTTGTCCCAGGTGCATAACCATGTGGCAGAGGTCGCCGCATTAAGTACAAAACAAATTGGTCTGCGGAGTTAAATGAGTAGTCAAGTGAGAGTTACCTTTCATACTAATTTAATTTTCGTCTTTGTAGGGTTTATTTATTTATTTAATTAGTTTATAGTCGGACTAAGGTCAGTCGACTGTGTAAAAGTAAAGAAAAAAAAACAGTTAATAGTTATAATTCATAATTTTAAGTTAAAAGTAAAATCTTAACTGTGAGAAAAGAAAGAAAAAGAAATTAATTGAATTGAGTTGACATTGGGATAAAAAAAAAAATGAAAGAGCCGATCCAACATTTGTTGCAGAGCATTGGGGAAAACCCAGAAAACCCCAATCAGATCAGGAGAGTTAGTGTTAGTAAGCAAAAGCCTAATCAAAATAGCGATTAGAATGTTTAAACATGCAGTTAGTTAAAAAGTACTAATGTTACTAGAAAGAAGATAAGTATATATTTAACTAGCTACTAGAAAGGTGGGTAAGGATTTGTACTTTTAAGCAAGATACAGAATTATTGTTGTTGTTAGCAACAATGTAATATAGTTTATTGTAGTCCGAACATAATACCCTGAAAGGCTCATGCAGGGCATAATTCGAGTTACAATTGGGAAGTTTTAGTGGAAGATAATTACGGGTGATTCTACCAGGGACAGAGAAGTGTAGTCGACTAAGTAAGTCGTTACTATCTATGTCCCCTTGTATAAGGTTATAAATAAATACAACACCAAGCATAGTTCTACGATTGGCTAGGGAAGGCAGATTTAGTAACAAAAGTCTACTAGGATAGGAAGGAAGTCTTGAATTTACATCCCAGCTAAGGCCTCGCAAGCCAAAAATTAAAAAGTTTTTCTGTACGGATTCAATGCGATCGTTGTGAACTGTGTACTGAGGACTCCAGACACATGATCCGTACTCTAGAATTGGATGAACAAGCGAGGTGAAAAGAGTCTTAGTTAGGTAAGGATCGTCAAACTCCTGAGACCATCTCTTAATAAAACCGAGCACACCCATAGCTTTATTAACCATTGATGATATATGTTCGCAAAACTTGAGTTTGCGGTCCAAACGGACACCTAGATCATCAACCAGGGAAATTCTTTCCAAGGTACAACCACAAAGAGAGTAAGATACGTACTTTGGACAGGCTCGTGAGAATGTCATCAGCTTACATTTGGAGCTGTTCAGATTAAGGAGATTTGCACGACACCAAGAATAGAAACAATTTAAGTCAGATTGAAGGCGTAAATGACAGGAGTCACCTCTAAATTGAAAGCAGAGCTTGACATCATCAGCATACATGAGAGTACGGGAGTTAAGTATGACCGTTGGAAGGTCATTGATGAAAAGTGTAAAAAGCAGGGGACCTAAATGGCTTCCCTGGGGGACACCAGATGTGGCATGAACGGGGTAAGAAAGATTATTCTTAAAGAGGACTCGTTGGGTTCTGTCACCCAAATAGCTCACAATCCAACTAAGAAGTTTTGGTGAGAAACCGAGAAGATTCAGTTTATGTGCAAGAAGAGAATGGTTGACTGAGTCAAATGCCTTACTGAAATCAGTATAAATGACATCGGTTTGAAGATTTTTCTGAAATCCTTTTACCACAAAGGATGTCAGCTCAAGCAAATTTGTCGTGGTAGAACGACGTTTCACGAATCCGTGTTGAAAAGGGGATATAATGGATCTGCTAAAATAATGCAAGTGAGGAGGAATTTAGGTATAGCCGATAATTGAGAGATATCTCTATAATTGCTTGCATCAGACTTGCTGCCTTTTTTAAGTAATGGGATAATGAATGATTCCTTCCATATGGAAGGAAAGGAGGCAGTTTCTAAGGACAATGAGGATGGCTTACATAAGGCAATGAGTAATGGCTTACATAAGGAATTGGCACAATATCTAAGTACACAGGCGGGGATATCATCGGGACCTGGTGAAAAGACTGGTTTAACTAAGCTAAGATCCTTAAAAAGTGAACTTTCGTTCAGTAACGGTGTGAAGATGCCATTTGAGCTCGGTACACTATATGGATAAGAATGAATGCTTGGCGTAGAAGAAGAATAAGTTGTTTGAAAAAACTTAGCAAACATATCGGCCATGGCCTGATCTGTGTCCGCCTCAGCGTTATCAAACGAAAGTTTAGAAGGAAAGACCGCTGACCTACGCTTCATGTTAACAAAACTATAAAACTTTTTAGGATTCTGAAAAATCTGAAACCTACATCTGGTCAAATAGTTTTTATAACATTTCGCGTTAAGCACGGTAAAATTTGCCCGAGCAGTTAAGTAGCGGGAAAAGACAAGTGGTTAGTTTTTTTGCTTATATTTCTTGAATAAGCTACTCTTTAAGTTTTTTAAGCGAGACAGCTCTTTTGTAAACCAAGGGGGTTTGCTTGAGCATAACGGAACACAGATATCAAAAACAGAATTTAGGGTGTATAAAATATATTAGTTGCAACTGACATATCAGTTGATGCATAAAAATCAGACCAATCACAATGAGAAATTAAAGAATTTAAATTTTCAAAGTCTGCTTTCTTAAAGCAGCGCACGCGATTACGCGGCCTTTCACTTTTATCCACAATACTAATACCCAAGTCGAAATTCACTTCGAAAGTAGGATGATAAGGATCTTCCGGTAGGGAAAGGGGTTGTACCCTGTCTACAATCACCTTTGAAGGATCAGAGGTGAAACATAAATCAAGCAATCTGTTCAGAGATTTTTTGACATGATTGAATTGCGACAAAGACATGTCAAACAAACCGTCAAATAGGTCATGTTGCCGGGAAGGCAAGAGGAAGTTTCCTTCAGCACTAGATGTCCAATTACATTCTGGGATATTAAAGTCGCCCAGGACTATGAAGTGATCTCTGTCTGATAGCAGGTTAAAAATAGTCTTAATTGCAGACAAGTGTTGCAAGTAGCCTGATAATTCCGATGACGGCGGAATATAGGAGCAGGTTATATACATGAAAAAACCGGGAAAGTGTAGTTTTACACAAATTAGTTCAATGTTAAATTGAAACTCCGGTTGTAGGAGGTCCGACTCAATGTTGGAGTCTACTGCAATCAGTACTCCACCACCTCGTCGGTCAGGTCGATCAAGCCTGTATGTTGTATACCTATCTGGAAAGACTTCAGAGCTTAGAATCTCTTGTTTTAACCAGGTTTCGGTAAAAGCAATAATTTGGGAAGAAAAGGCAAGACTATTAAGATAAAGACTAGAGATTTTACTACAGATACCTCTAACATTTTGATAGGATAGAATTAAAGAAGAAAGTTTTTTTGTTGGACCAATAACATTTTCAGAGGCATGAAGAAATGAAAAGTTCAGTTTTTTGAAGACTTTGAATTTTTTGAGTTTTTTGGCGAAGTTACGGCCAGCGTGGGAAGGTTAACGGCAGTTCGGCTTTTTTGTTTAGGAGTAAACTCCTTAACAATAAGGTCAGGCGGCCAAAAGGAAGTAGCGCAAACGTCTTTAAACTGTTCTGCTGGGAGACTAATTTTGAAAGAAGAAATGTCGCGCTTAAATTTGAAATTGAATTTTTCAACTGTAAAGTTATTTAAAGGCAGCCTTGCTAGGATGTACGATTGTACATCTTCTATGGTAGTGTCCGGCGCCAAACGAGAGATAAACACCAATTTTTTGGGTTTAATCGCAATCAGAGGTTTTATACTCTGTGCCTTAGTAGCAGGCATTATTGCGGGAACATTTCCCTTTATATTGTTGTCATTGCTCGTAATGGGAGTAGGCACAAGAGGAGGAGCAAGATGTTTGGGTGCGGTAACTTTGCTGCTAGTCTTTTTTTTTTTTGCCGTTAGAAGAGCAAGACGGTATAGGGGAGAGTAGGCTTAAAAGATCGGGAGAAGAAGCCTGAGAAGAAGGTAGGTTGGTGAGCTTTAAATTTGTAGAGACCGAATCTAAAGGAACACTCAAAGGAGCCGGTGGTTTGCTAGGAACCGTAAAGGCGTTAAATTTGGCCTCCATCTCCAAAAATTCAGATTGGAGATTAGAGAAAGCTGTGCGTATCTTATAAAACCCAAGTTTGGTTTTATTATGGATTTTCCGTAAATCGGATTCAGCCACACGACACGTTTCACACGACCATCTGAGACCAGTATTGGCGTGGACGCCATGTTTCTTACAAGCTAGGTATTTACATAGGTTTAGATACATGATAATAAAAGATAAATGTTATTTATCTAGGTCTAATAATATCTGCTGATTTATGGCATGCAGATGGTGCGAAATCGTGCATCTGCATGCATAAAGATAAACGGTCATTATTTACTAAGTCCGCCTACATATCGGTGAACGGTCAGTATATATTGTGTCCGTATGCATAGAGAACGGCCAGTATTTATTGTGTCTGTATGCCTACCAGCGAGGGTCAGTGCATATCAGTAAAGGGTCACTGTTGATTTAGGTACGTGTGAAACGTACCCTGTCGCCTATCTGCTTAAGATAGCAGTGTACCTGCGTATCATCTGCAGCGTACGATTTTCTGCGATTATGTAAAATCGTACAAGGTCATTGTTAACAAATAGTTAGAAGAAACCAGTCGAACGCTACAGTCGGGTGTGACTGTATAACGCCATGGATCATTATGGTATACCGTGAAAAAAGTTTGTAAATAACAGAATAGAATCGCCGCTCGATTTTTCCAACAATTATCAAATATAATCAGTACCTAGGGAATACAATGTAATGGGATTAATTGTTCTTAAAAAGTTAAATTTCGGAGACCTACGAGTCGATTTGAGATGTTCTGCGCAACTCCAATGTTCCCCAAATTAATTAATTTCTGTGCAGTCATAGATAGATTTCATCTGTCTAACTTATTTATTTTCGGATATTTAAAAAAACTTGAAATAAAAGTTGCGCTTTATTTGGATTAATATTATAAATTTGGCGGAGATCAATTTTATAAGGTGTTCGACTTAATTATATATGTACGTTCAAAGTTAGTTTAATTCGTATCATATCTCACTTATTTATAGTCCGATTTAAATGAAATAATTAATAATGAAATAATAATTCACATAACGCCCGTGGCAAGGTACTTGTCATGTGAGATATACAACTTTGGTTGTTGAGTAAATATTGTAGCTTTTAAATAGTTATTACTGATTTACAGAGGCGGGAAGGGGCGGGTCCAAATTTTAAAAAAAACTTTGAGAAGCCCGGATATACACATATGTTGTCACAAAATTTGATTGCTATATCTCTTTTAGTTCCTGAGATCTAGGTGTTCATACAGGCGCACAGACAGACATGGCTGTTGATACTGATTCAGAATATATATAGTTTATGGGGTCGGAGATGCCTTCTTCTGCCTGTTACGCACAATGAAAGTGTGCTCACGTTAAAATCTGAAATCTATCTGTTAAAAGAAATATTTTCCAAAAAGACAGCTAAGAGTAAAGAAGCCTGTTAAATTAAGTTAGTTAGTAAAAAGAAAAAATATGAAGTCTAGTGTAAATTAGTTTAGGGCGGAGCGGGAGCGCAATAAATGTCTCTCTTTTCTTGTTTTGAATTCGCCCCGTTTCGCCGCCGTAGTTAAGCTAGGCTAAGCAATGAAATGAATCGCAAATTATACACTGAATTGAACGCACGTCTTTTCGTTTCGCCAAATTACAGCCACCCAAAGTTTTCGGTAGTAATAATATAATTAGAAAAACTCTTCTAATTTTTCAAAGCCGTTTTATTATTTGATGAAATATCAATAAGAAAAGGACTGCAATATAGCTCCCACCATGACGAAGTGGAGGACTTTGTAGACGAAGATTGTGAAAAGTCAATGGAATTATGCAAACAGATTTGCATTTTTATGGATCGTGGGCTCTACGATAACTGACGATTAAAATATTAGGGCCGCTCGTAACTGTGGACTAAATATTAGATCCATTGTTTGCGACCAGGGTCCAAATAATAGAGCAGTATTTGCGAGAAATTTAGTGTATTTAAAAACAGCATATTATTTTGTAGTTAATCAAAAAATATTTACAATTTATGATATTCCACATTTGATAAAATCAATTACAAATACCTTAATAAATGGTATGATTCATACGCCAGATGGTAAAATGTCATGGAAAATAATTGTGAAACTATATGAAATTGACACCAACAACACATCAGCTGAAAATCTAAACGTGGACCATGTCCAAAATTAGAAAGCGTCAGGGTTCAGATCTTAGCTACCCATCTACCCCCCATCCTCCTAAAAGATCCCTCAATCACAAACTAAGAAATACTAACTACATTTGTAAAAACCGCAAAGCTAAAAATTTTAAAAAACAAAAACAATACCCGAGTCGAAGGCCTCTGTAGCTAGCGCACATTAAGCTTATATTAAGTTTAGAATTAAGTTTTAAATTTAATTTGTTAAAATAACAATAAAAAAAAACACATCAGCTAGATTATGCTCAAAGCTTACATGAAAGCACATCCATCCAAATTCATTTGAGAAAATGAAAGTTAAATATGCAACTCAGGTAAATACATACAACTCAGGCTAAATACCACACAGTATCGTCTGCAATAAAACCCCTAATTCAAAATGGCTTATATAAAGATTGTATAGATATTGCAATTTCTACGATTAAGTTCATAGAGAGGATTAATAAATTGATAGACTGCTTTAACAGCAATAATTTATATGATAGAAACCCATTCAAGTCGGCACTAAAGCAAAATAGTAAGATAGAAATCTACATGATTGAAATGTGATACCATTTAATGAAGTGCCTGCCACAATCCAACAAAGTTTATTGTATTGATGGCTTAATTTATACTATAGATTCTTATTACTTGCACAATATGTTTGGATTGAATGTGATTACCAGTTTTTAATATTATCGCGACTGAATAAAGATGCTCTGGAGCACCTATTCTATTTAATAAGAACAAACAATAATCCCATGCTCTTTGAGTTTAATGCAATTATATCCAAGATGCTGTCAATGAAGATCATCACTTCAAAAAAGAGCACTGGAAATTGTGAGCCAGATGATGACTTGCTAATAAATGTTGTAGAAGAGACAAAACAAGAATTGGCAAACATTGCAAATGACCCAGATCAGAAAGATTGCGATAATTTTGAATTCAACATAGATAATTATGCAGATATGGACGTAACCCAGGTTGACGAAGTTTAGCCAACTCTGAGCTACACAACTGAAATTGCATTACGATACTTAACATACGATACTTAACAGGGTGCTATTTAAATCACAAAATAAATATAATTGTATTTTACTACTGAAGTACGATCTTGCAATTTGCGAACAGTCGGAGTTATTTTTGTTTAATAAGAACTTCAAAACAATAATCAACAATTTTTAACTAAAAACTCCACAAGATGATTTCTTTCATTGAATGAAGTTGCACTACTGGATATTTCACAAATGTTTTCAGAATTATCCATACGTGAGGAAAATAAAGAAAACTATTGTAAATGAGTGCATTGTGCAAGCTGAAAGCGTTGAAAAGTACTCAGATTGGAACTGTGAACTGCATGTTTGCCATGAGCTCCGACTCCATATTCTGCATTTCTTCATACTCGTCCTCCTCCGCAAAAATACTATTTGTCTGTCAGAAAAACTATACGCTGATAAACTAAAAAAAGCAAGCGGGAAATAGACATTTTAAAATGATAAACGCAGATGCTGGAGATAGACAACGGGGCTACGGTTTTCCTTGGCTAACCACACCAGTAGCTGTGAGTCGAGGCACAGCACGATTAACTTGGCGATCAAACAAAAACACCTCCATTGAAATCTTAGTCAGATGGTGTCTGAAACTCCCCTGTTTAAGGATCAAAATACAGCAAGCTTTCAGATCGAAAAAGCGCAGAGGAAACATATTCGCATTATTCAACAAATAATGAGGCAGCCCTAACAAAAACGAAGTCGACAATGCCCTTGTTCATTCGGCACGACGAAGGTTTCTAGTTATTGTCTTCAGTCCTTTTGTGGATGCAATGTACATGCACAGATTTTGATATGTCAGAATGCTGGCCATATTTTTAAACAGAGATAGGTGTAAGTTAGATGGGGAGCATGGATATATTTGAAAAAAAAAACACATTTAAATATCTCAAGTCGACTCGAAGGTCATCAATTGATGACCCCATTGTTATTACAATGGCCTCCCCGTGGTGTTCCCTGGATACCCATTGAGTTTTATAATCGGGAGCTAATTCGAGCGGCGAAAACAAAACAAAATAATCACTTGTTTTGGCAACAATAACGTTTTCTGACTATGCACATACACGCACACACATTTGTGCATGCACACACTCATATAAACGCATATCAGCAGCAAAGAGAGAAAATTCCCGCTCAAACTGGACACGATGTCAGAAATAGTGGATAGTGTACAAAGCCGCACCGAAAGTTGCAGCCCTTTGTTTTGCACGACCACAAAGTGGTAAACACGGATTTTAAATATTTTTTCGGCAAAATAAAAAACACAACAATTGTTGCGGGAGGTCCGGCTGACTAAACAGCTGATAGCGCTGCCAACTTACCGCGGAGAACGCGTGGGTGGCCCAGCTAATAGTGCTGCCAACCTATCGAATTAATCGATCGGCGTTGCCAGACGCGGACCGTTAAAATTCAAATTTGAATTTAAAATTTGGAGTGGACCATATCTGCAAAGCGCGAAACGATAAAAACTGTATTTTAATTTGGAGTGGACCTTATTTTAAAGGGAAAAGGCATAAAGGCCGCGGACAGCCGAATATCATCCTCTCACCTTTGCGCTGCCGAAGAAGAGGCGCTGGTGTCCGAGCAGAGGCGGATTTAATCTCCAACGGTCAAACGCCTAGGAGAAATCCGTGGCCAGCGAGGGACTCCTTTAAATAAGGTGCTCCATCCGTTCCAAAGCAGCTCTAGGTCGATGAGGTCCCCGAGGTCGACGCCATGTGCCCCAAATCCGGCAACAACAGCCCCAAAAACGCCACTGGGCAATATGGCTATTAAGGAGAGCTCTTGGAGAGAAGATACGAGCGTTGAGCCAAATGCTATTAGGCAGACGCTGGATCCACCAGCCCATGAGGGACATGGTCGACAGCATACTCGGCTTATATGTCGCAGCAGATGAGGAGCAAAGTCGGTTCGTAGCAACACGGAAAACGGTTACGCCTCCTGCCCAGAGATGCTCCCCGAGGGAAGGAAAGCGCTCCAGAGACGATAGAGGTGAGCTTTCGTCACCTCCACCCGGCCCCAAGAATTCAAAGCGCAAGACGGCGGCGAGACCGACAGCAGCGACGGCTTAAATCTGCCGATAATGCCAAGGAGGAAACACCGCGACAGGTTGAAAACTAGGGATACCGGAAATATATAAAAATATCGATATACCGAATGATATTTTTTCAAATCGATATATTCATATCGTGACATTGGTTTTGGCGATATATCAAATATGCGATATTTTTTTGGGATATATTTGATATTTTTGCGTTGGTCACACTTGCATTGGAAGAAGCGACCGCGAACCACGAACCACGAGCGTCATGCAAATCAAAGATAATTATTCCGATATTAAAGACGGCACTGCCAAGTGCAAAATATGCGCAAAAACAATTAAAACAAGCGAGAACTCCAGTAACCTAGTGTCTCACATAAAAAATAGGTACTATAATATATATCTGAAATGCCAAAAAAAGGTAAGCATTTAAAGTGGCGCGTTTTCTATTTAAATTTGATGCAAAAGTTTGCGTCATTTTTGTTGGAATTAAAGAAAAATTTAAAAATATCAGAAATATTTTATATATCGATATGTTAAAATGATATATATTATATCAAATTGATATTTTCAAAATATCGAAAATATCATCGATACGATATTTTACAAATATTGTAAGGTAACTTCTTTATTTCTTTTGTTTTCCGCTTCTTCACTTAAATATTACGTACACTGGTTATACTCCTAATGCCCTATGTCCCTGCCTAGCACCGCGCACTGTTTTTCCTAATTTCCTTAGGATTAGCGTTTCCCTGCCTTAGACCACGGTGTAGCTCGCTCACCTTGCTTGTCTTCTGGCTCGCCTGGTTGGAACTCTCGGTGTTTTCTCGTTGTTGTCTTGTTTCCTGGTGGGCTGCGTTGATGTCCTCGATGTTTTTCTGGTCCTCCGATGTCGTAACTCGTCTTCTTCTTCCCGGCTTTTCACTTTACACGTCACTTCGCACTTGCACTTCTTGTCGGGTCACTGCTCGACTTCCTTTTTCGCTCATCTGTTTTGCCGGCGCTCATCTGCGTTTTGCCGGTTCCACTCAAAAAGCCCTGTTGCCTCCGCTGCATTTCGTCTCTCGTTTGAGTGCGTGAGTGCATGCACTGCCGTTTGAGTGACCTACTCTCGCTCTCTCAGTGTGCTCATGCGCTGGCGTCTGTGTGCGTGCGCGTGCGTTCCCTCACTCCCCTGACCGATTTCAAAAAAATTAAAATTTCTCGTTATTAAATGTTTTTATTAAAATTAAGCGTACTTTTATTAAATAATGAAAATAATATTATAAATAAAAACAGACTAATGTGAGGACTCGTATTTCGAGCCCCACAATAACTTTAAGTTAATATTAGTATTAATTTACCACGAAGGTACTCGTAGTTGTAAGTATTACCATGAAGGTGCTTTCTTCTATAGATTGTAATTAGTTATAAGTTACGCATAGGCATATTACCACGAAGGTAATTAGTTATAAGTTAAACATAGTCATATTACCATGAAGGTATTTAGTCTAGCAAACATAGGCCAATTGGCAATAGGGCACACAGTAGGGAGAGAGCACACGCAAAAAAAACGCACTCACACACCAACACACCGGAGCGAGCACACAACAGAGAGCGCACGCACGACACAGAGTGCACGCAACGAAGAGCGCACAGAGTGCACGCAACGAAGAGCGCACGCAAGCACGCAACGAAGAGCGCATGCAAGCACGCAACGAAGAGCGCATGCACATACTGACGATGAAGAGCGCAGACGCACAGGCAAGAGTGCACGCACGAAAATGCACGCACACACCCACACATAGCGTAACGCAGAGTGCACGCACACGCAGCCGAAGCCAAGAGAGCCAAGCCGAGAGCGCACACGCACAAAAAAATAGAAAAGATACAGAGAGAAGCCGGCGACAAGTGTGGCGTCCGTTGACACGCGCCAAAAATCTCGACGGGTCAACGACTGAGAGAGCAGAGGCTAGTCAGTCGTCCAGCAGAGCTAAGTAGGTCAAGTGCGCGAAACTCCGGAGTCCAAAAAGTACAAAAGTGACAACCGCAGAACGACAACAGCAGCAACAACAACAACGGCAACAACAACAGCGCAGGTCAACAAGCAACGCCACGGCAACAACAACAACAGCGGCAAACTCCCTGAGTACGACGTCATCGCAGCAACATTAACAGTGACAGCGACGACCCCAGCGGGACAAATTCTTGTACAGTCAGGGCTGCGACACAGCGTTAGTGTAGAATATTTTTGTAAAAAAAACGGCTACGGTGCTAGGCAGGGCTATAGCATAAGTAATATTCTTAGGCACATTTATAGAGAAAATAAAGACAATGAACAGAATTTGCAGTCGTTTGGCGTCGGCAGCGGTGCCTGTAGAGGCGTGAGACTCAGCGGGGACACCCCGGAGGAAACGGTCAGTATTTCAGCACCCCAACTGAATCGAGGGTTTGGCGAAAGTGTGGGAGTCGGGCTTAACCACGCCACACTTGCACTCAACTGTCGAAACAGGCAAATGTCAGCGACGTTGGCGGCCCTGTTTCACAGACGGGCCGCAAATGTCGACTGAGAAGTGCGCGGGGCGCGGAGTACTGATTCGTGGTAATTGGACTCGGTATGACCGAGGCAGCGTGAGCATATCCCCTTTCCCCTTCTCCTTCTCCGTCTCATAGTCTCAGCAATTTTTTCAAATAATTTGTAAAAGTGACTTTGGACAGGACCGAGCGTACCTCAGCCAGAGAAACAACCTTACAAATGGCGCCCGAGCAGGGACTTTGAGACGCGGGAGGATGGTATCCCTGGTGGCCTAAAGAACCACTACAGGGGCGAGAAAAAGGGAGCCAGAGCGTGGGTACAAACAATAGACAATAGTTACATAAGATTAGGGTCCAAGCAGAGGGTCAGGGAAACTCAGGGGTAGAAAGACAAAGGACACATGACAATCGAGCACAGAAAAGGATGGTCAAGGAGTCTGTTAGGGCCACGAAAAGGAGTCGGACGCGACAGGACAGCGCGGATCGTCGTTCTCGCCATGAGAACAACAACAACAAGGGCGTAACGGCGGTCTGCGGGACTCGTGCGTTCGGGCCGCCCGAAAACATAACGGGATCCGAAGCCGAGCATAACGGTTCGGTGCGGTCGGCCAGCGTATATAAGGCCGACCGCCGGCGCAGAGAAGGCACTCAGTCTCCGGCAGCGATCCAGTGAACACCTCCAGGGAACAATAAAAAGTTTAAGATAAAAAGTGCTTCGCGACAAGGACAACGAACAAGGATACCCGGCCAGGATTAACAACCAGCAACAGACACCAAGGACACGCGCACAGGATACAACGAGCAAGGATACCAAGTTAGTAGATATATAATGCGGGTTCTGGGACAAAAAGTGGAGTGGGGAATAAAAATTAATGGGGTGTGACGAGGGGGGGTTAGGTAATCAAGGTACCTGATTAGCATATTAATGGGTTTTTTTGGGGTGATCGGTCAATTTAGGGTCCTAATTAGCATATTAATGGGTTTTTCTGGGACAAAAACTGGAGTGGGTGGGATAAAATTAGCGGTGCGTGACGAGGGGTCGGAAATTTAGGGTCCTAATTAGCATATTTCATGGGTTTGTAGGTGATAAATTAGGGTGGGAAGTGTTAAAGGTTGACAGGTAAGTTTATGAAAATGAGCATGCATGATCATGTTTACATGCACACGTGTTAGGGTGTGTGGGTGAATGCATGCGTCAGTGCACACACGCATGTGACTCATGGGGATCGCTGACGAGGGTGATATTTGAGAGGTCGGGACACCCTACCACAACATGTTAATGTGTGTATCGCCTCTTTTGTGACCCTAGCCGTGACCGTGAGCATGAAAACGATCGTTACGATAAGGGTGTCCTCAAGCGTGCTAATTGATTGTCAGCACGTGGTGATCGTAATGGTAAGGGTGTCCTCAAGCGAGCTAACTGATTATCAGCATATGGTTGAGCTAAACAATAACAATAGCTAAACAGTTAAACAGCAACAGAAAAAACAGCTAAACAGAAAAAACAGCTAAACAGCAACAACAGAAAAAACAGCTGAACAACAACAACAGAAAAAACAGCTAAACAGAAAAAACAGCTAAACAGCAACAACAGAAAAAACAGTTAAACAATCATAGCTAAACAACAAAAATAAGAATAATAAGTTATAATAATAAGTTTGTTTTAAATAAAAATTTTATTTATTTAATAAATCTTAAGGTTAATTGTTTATAATGTTTTATAATTTTTTCAGCCTCGTTTTTTTTACGTTGTTCACTGTGGCATGCACAGGTATCTGGTCCTACACGAGTCTCATCAGAAGACCATGGACATGAAGATCTATGGACCCCATGTATAGATGTTTTAATTGGTGTTATTTCCGCCAGCTTCAAGTCTGCTTCTATTTGTTTCATCTTTTTAAGATCATTATAATGAATTATGCCATTATAATGATCTAGAAACTTCTTAATTATCATGGTGTTCATCTTGCTTGTTTAGTTGTTTGTAGAAGAGTCTTCCTTAAAGTCTCGTTTTAAACTGAGCTTCAGTTTGAAGAAATAGGTGACTTTAAATAGTTTTTCTCTTCTACCCTTTCTCTCTTCCCCTCTTTTCCTCTCTCCCTTGACCATAGATAACTTCACCCCCGTAACAAAGAAAATAGTTTTTCTCTTCTAGTCTTTCTCTTTCCCTCTTTTCCTCTCTCTCTCTCTCTCTCCCTTGACTATAGATAACTTCACCCTCGTAACAAAGAAACTAGTTTTTCTTTTTTGTGTGTGTGTGTGTATGTTCTTTTTCTTTATTTAATGTTTACATTTGACAAAGGTAGCTTATATAAGAATTTTAGACATGTAGTTTATATGACGTAATAAGTTTTTTAACATCATGTTGTTGAATAACAAAGTAAAAGCAGGCACATGTTTCTGTATTATCATAGCAAGATTTACAAAATTCAAAATGTTCTCCAAATTGTGTCTTTATAATTTTGAAATTTCCAACTTCCATAAACATTTTCCTTGACTTGATAAGAAATTGTAGATCCGCTTCAGTTAATATATTTCCAAAGTCAGATATTAAAATATTAATTTTATTTATTAAATTTGAAAAATTACTGTTATTGTTTTCTTCCATGTTTAAAGATGTTCTCTCTCGCAACTCTCAAAGTAGTTTAAAATTTTATGAGCATTATTCAATGCACATACCCCTTCCATATAATGTAGTGAACAATATGGAAACTGGTTCCGATCCATTTCATTTAATTTAGAAGAACCAAGTTCATGAATATCTATTATATCATAGGATTTTAGAAATCTTTTTAGAAACATTTTTTTTTCATATCCTTTACAAATTATTTGTTTTCCCCTAGTTATTTTTCTTATATGTTGTTGTGCTTCTCTATAGTAGTTCAACCCGTCATTCCAGCAAATTTTATGGTGGGTCTTGGTCATCCAAGCAGCAGTTTTTCTCAAGTGCTTATTTAGTTTAGTAAAATCATACGGGGAATGTATAATGAAATGACAATTTAGTGTGCTAACGTTTATGTTACTAAAAACCACTCCAATTTCTTTTAAAATAAATTGTTTATTGTTTCCGAGGAACCCTTGAATATCAATCGATACAATATCTTCACTCATGTTGTTGTTGTTGTTGGTCTTGTTTCTATTACTGGTGCTAATTGCTCTCGTTAATATCCGTTAAACAATGCGGTGAACTAATCCATTCAACGGGTTGTATTCAACTAACTGTAATAGATTCATTGTATTTTATTGTATTATATACACATACACATGTACTTTATATATAGTTGTTATTATAGTGTAGCTGTATTGTAAAAGTTTTGTATTTTTAACATACAACTACATTTTTACAACCATCTAAATACAACAGCTAATGTCTCTTTCTCTAGTCCGGTGGGACCCTGGATGCGGCTAGCTAGCATTCGGTTGGGGTGGTTCGATGACTAGAAAAGGTGTTAAGATATTTAGAGAACAATTGGTAGCTTTTACAAAAAAAAATTTTAGTCCCGATGCCTTTTTTAGATCGATGATACAATTTATAAATTTACTAACGCCATTAAAATGATGACGAGGCTGCTAAAGGTGTTGATGCAGCCCGCCTTCTTTACCCGCCCTACCATGATTTCCTTTCGGCGTAATTAATAGGAAATCCCTAAACAAGTTGGCTGATATGCAAGCTCAGCCCATTTTCATCCAAAGAAACATATTATTGAATTTAGTTAAACATTATAAAGCTCATTCATTTATTTATAATTTTGATAAGTAGAGTTAGTTGTCTTATCATGATAATATAAGAGAGTGTGTGCAATAGAGTTGCAACAACTTATTTTTCTTTCTTTCATTTCAATTCGGTATATTCATTTGTCAATTCTGGAGATCATTTTCTAACTTTAGTATTTCATTTTTAAGTTTAGTTATTTCATTTTTTTTTTCTAAATTTAACATTTCATTTATAAATTTAAAGTTTCATTTACAAATTTATGTTTCAAAAAATAGGACAATAATTTGTAATAGCTTATTTTCTTTTCATTAATTTTTACGTTTCTTTTTAGTGTTATGACTTCGCATTTTCTTTCTGTATTTTAATAACTCAAAGCTACTAATATGTGGGCCAGTGAATTTTGTAATTAATTTAACAAAGCATCTTGTGTGCAATAAACTTTTCTTTCACTTACCCCGACAAGATCCTTGGTACCAAGTTGATGTACGGTGTGTGTTGCTGTTGCGATACTAGATAATAATGTCTATGGCACACACATAATTATAAATTCACTGTAAGGGAGCTGATCATATTTTTTTTTTATATTTGCATTTCTTTATGCATGATCAATTAAGCACACTGCATTGGCTTAATGCCCAAAGAAAGTGTTTAAGGAAACTTGATAAAAGTTAAGACAAATTATTCAGCCTATTTTTAAATTAATTATAAGGACCTTTTTAGTTTTCTTTATCCATAAATATATTAAATAGGAATACTTAGAAATTAAAAACCAAATTTAAATAGCTTTAGCACTTATATTAAATTTAATTTTTAATTTATAAGTACTCACATTAATTATAAGTTTTTTTCTATTTTACTTTCTTTGTTTTAGTATTAAAGTTTTAAGTGTGTGTGTGTGGTATGTGTGTGTGTGATTGATTATTTACAGGGTTTTATGTGTGTGTGTGTTTGGCACTGATTTTACATGATTTTATGTGTGTGTGTGTCTCATGTGTGTATATTATTTCATAATTTAATTAATTTTTTATTTTTCACGATTCACTTTCACTATTTTTGCGCCCCAAAGGTGTCGATGAAACTAAAGATGATAGATTAAAGATGTACGGCACCTCCGCCGCCAACAATGTATGTTTGTGTGTATTGGCAGAAACAACACAATTCTTTTATTCCACCAAGGGAAACAACCAGAGAATTTTGTAACAGATAATTATTATATGCACAGATTGCATATACAAGTATATTGTTACTTACGATTTTGAAATCAATGCCGTTTAACAAGGAGGTTATGTGTATGTGTGGCGTGCTTGCACACCTCATGCAGAGTGCAGCGTCACCATACACAAATATATATCCGACTAAGATGTCCGTATTACAAAATTTATCCGATTGGCGTGTCAGGGTGCACGAGCCGGACTCAACCACGTGTGGTCTTGAGCCAGTGGCTGTGTTAAAGATTAGCGGAGTGCCGCTAGGGTGCTCCTGAGGGCTATGCAAACGAGTGTCTAGAGTAAAACGAGGAAAATATTAGACCTTGTCCAGCAATAAGTATCTGCTGTTAACACAGTACTTACTTGGTATTAAAACCAACAAAACTTATTAAATTGCCGTGTATGATGGCTTCCAAAAGTCGAGATTATAAATTTTCTCACTTTGAAATAAGTTGCGCAGGTCACGTTGGCTTGGCGTCATTCGAGAGAAAGAGATGGACCAAAGGCTTAGGTATGGCAAAGCTCAACTTTTCTTTGATTGATGTTAACTGTTCGATATTTTGTTAAGAGAGGGCTGGGCTAGTCCTTAGAGACTTAACCAACACTAATATCGATAACTTAACGACAGACCAGGGATGTACACTACAACCACAAGTCATTTCAAAGCTTCCTTGAAGCCAGGGAAATGGCTTGAAAAAGATTCAAAGAGGACATCCCGACGCTTTTACTGCTTTAGATCCTTCGCATGATATATACCTAGCTCTCTGCCCTGCAGATCTTCCAACAAATAATAAGCTGAACCCAATTTAGCTTTTATCCTGGATTTGATCCACTGGGGATTCAACTTAGCATTAATTTGCTTAGCAAAATTGCTTTGCGCGAAATTTCTTCGGAAGATTTCCTGCCCCACACGGTAGGACACTTCTCGCGAGCGCAAATTATACTGCCTCTCATTAATTTCAAACGCTTTGGATACATTAGCCTTTAGCTGCTTCCTTAATGCCGCAAGCTGATCTTCTCGCGCCAATATGTCTTCAGCCTCTCCCAAAAGATGAAACTTGTTAAGGAGCTTATAGGAGCTGCCATGTGTTGCCATGTTAAAGCCATAAAGCGCGAAATAAGGAGAGCAACCTATGCTTTTGTGGTGGGCATTTCTCAGCGCGCAACTAATCGCGTGGATATGTCTATCCCACTCATTGTGATTATCCGATAGGAACGCACGAATACCAGCAATCAAAGAGCGATTAACGCGCTCGGACGCATTCGATTGCGGTGAATATACTGCCGTATACATGTGACGAACCCCCAATGACGTTAGCCAAGCATTAAAGTCTTTGCTTTTGAACTGAACGCCATTGTCACTAACAATGCATGAAGGAGTGCCATAAGTCAAGAAGATTTGATTCTGGAGAAATTCCTGTATCGGTACAGTAGTAAACTTTTTAAGAGGACACAGCCAATGAGACTTCGAAAAATGGTCCAAGACTATAAGAAGGCCTATGTTTCCATTTTTACTGCGCGGATACGGGCCGAGGATGTCGATGTATAAACGCTCGAAAGGTCTATCCGTCGTGGCCGCTTTACCCATCGGAGGTCTCAAAGTGACGTTTGGAGCTTTTGTGGCTTTGCACACGTCGCAATTGCGTACGTAATCCCTCACCTGAGTGACCATTCCGGGCCAAATTACGCCTAATGAGCTCCAGAGTTTTGGGCATGCCGCCATGAGCACTGGTAACCGTGTCATGCAAACTATTGATCACAGACTCGGTTAACGCATGCGGAACCCAAAGTTTCCATGCACGCTGCTCACCAGCCGCTGTGCCGTCGGTGTGTTGTGTGCGTATGTACAAATATTGGTCATTGACTTTCAAGTCAGGATAATTTCCATCAGGGCTTAAAGCCTCTTCGCGTAGTTGGCGATACTCCGAATTTTCAAAATGGGGAGAATCTAAGTCGATGACTGGCTTGAGCACTTCTAGTGCTTCTACCTCATCTTAAATTCGGGATAGTGGATCAGGTACGACGTTATCCTTCCCTCTACGATGACTTAGACTGAATTTGTAACCTTGCATGCGCATAGCCCACCTGGCTAATCTACCCTTGAGATTTGGTTGACGCATCAGCCAGAGGAGACTCGCATGGTCTGTAATTATCTCAAACTCATGCAGCTCGAGATAACAACGGAATTTTTCGATGGCCAGCACTGCAGCCAAGCATTCACGTTCTGTGACACTGTAGTTGCGTTGCGCAGAATTGAGCTTCTTCGACATGAAGGCAACAGGGCGCTCTTCATTGTCATCTGACAACTGAACCAATACTGCTCCCACGCCACAATCGCTAGCGTCGCAATGAGCATAAAATTTCTTTTCAAAATCAGGATTTTGTAGGACGGGTGCTGAAGTGATAACTTCCCTCAAGTTTGTAGCGACGACTTGAGCTGCAATCCGTCCACACGAACTCCACACGAACTTTTTTTGTAGATGAGAAGCTCTGTTATCGGATATACCAGCTCAGCAAAGTTCT